>LDKF01000877.1:0-26912 GCA_001026735.1 Rotylenchulus reniformis
AGTTTGAACGGCAAATTTTGATCCTTAATTGTTGGTATTTGGGCAAGAAATTATTTTCTGAAAAGAATTTTTTACCTTCAGTTTTTGGAGATGATCTGAACTTATGGCACCATTATGTCATTGCTCTGAAGCACAATGATCCGGAAGTGTGGCGCAGCAACAAGCTGGGTGCCGATACCGTAGTACCGTATTCTCTCTAATATAAGCTACCCCTCTATTAGAAGCCACCCTTCTAATATAAGCCACCGCTTGGAAGGACATTGAAAAATATAAGCCACCTCTCTATTATAAGCCACCCTTCTAATATAAGCACCCATTTTAAATTAGTGCGCATTCCATTTCTAATGAATGTAATGGAGATTTCTAAAACATTGTGGTCTTTTTGATTGAAAAGTTTTTGATTTTTTCTTTCTTGCCACTCAAAATGAACTTTGAAAAATACAAGCTACCCTTCTATTATAAGCCACCCTTCTAATATAAGCACCCCTTTTAAGGGACATTGAAAAATATAAGCCACGTGGCTTATATTAGAGAGAATACGGTATTCATGCAATGGCTACAATCTGCACTTTGGCACAATGCCAAGTCCAGAGTACTGTATCAGTGTATCAGGGAATTCGTGGCGGAAAACTTTTTTGATCCATTGTTTGACGAGGAAGAGCAGGGATTGAAAGAGGCGGAGCAACGACTAATTGGAATGTTCATTGACACGAAATTTTTTGTTGGAAAGATAGCACAGAAGGGGACATTCAGACAATGGAAGCAATCATTGAGAGATAAGGCGAAATTGNAAGGGACATTGAAAAATATAAGCCACGTGGCTTATATTAGAGAGAATACGGTATTCATGCAATGGCTACAATCTGCACTTTGGCACAATGCCAAGTCCAGAGTACTGTATCAGTGTATCAGGGAATTCGTGGCGGAAAACTTTTTTGATCCATTGTTTGACGAGGAAGAGCAGGGATTGAAAGAGGCGGAGCAACGACTAATTGGAATGTTCATTGACACGAAATTTTTTGTTGGAAAGATAGCACAGAAGGGGACATTCAGACAATGGAAGCAATCATTGAGAGATAAGGCGAAATTGGAGGACAGAGAAAGAGAGGAATTGATAGGGTGGGTGCAGGAACAGCACCGAAGCAAGTTTGTGGAATTGTTGCGAAATGACAAGTTGGACAGTTTCTTGGAAAGTAAACTTTTGTTGCTTATAATTTAATTGCTATTTTCTAGTTGGATTAACTCATTGGGTTTTTTGTTGGCCTTATATCAATAAATATGAAATTTTTAAAGATCTAGAGATGAATGTTTTCCCTCTAAAAGGCTTTTATCGGTTCAAAAAATCATTGGATTTTTAGTAATTCATGGCTTTGGTGGTGAGCGCGTACATAGACGGTTGCTGGAATTTTTTGATGAAAATTCCATTTTGGAAATATTTAAAGAATTCGACATCAATCCAGATCTCTTGAAACTGACGGTGCCAGATATTTTGATCGATCTGACAAGGGAAACGGCGAAGGAAAATATTCATAAATTAGAAAGTGATCATGATCAGGATGAGGAGGCAGAAGAGGAGGCGGAGCATGAAGAGGAAAAAGAAAAAGAGGAGGAAGAAGAGATATTCGATCAGATCGGCCAAGAAGGCACATCCGAAACTGCTGGGCAAAACCAAAAACAACAGAATGCCAAAAGCGTATTGGAACCAAAAAATGAAAAAGACTTTTATTTGGTTAGTTCATGGGGAAATAAGGCAGAAGGCTTAAAGTCAAGATAGGAGAAATATAATCAGCGTAATAAAGCCATTGAATTTCAAATTTTATTTTAGCTCCTCGATTTTTTAACGCGGAGGCATGCTGTGTTAAAACATATTGTAGTCTGATTTCTTTTTCTCTGTCCATTCATTTTTCCCGTAACAGATGATAATAAGAAATTCGCTTCGAAAAATCGAGGATTCAAAGCAATTCAATCGGCGCCCATTTTTTACGCTAGGTAGGATGACTAGAACTAATCATTGTCTATTGGAACTTTTCACATTCCAAAATAATTACTAAGAATTAAGAATGGCCTTTTATATATTTTTTAAATTCGTTTCAAGTTTTAACAGTTTTCAGGGGTTTGTAATAGTGTGGTATGGAGTGAGCTAACTTGGATAATCATGTACCAGATAATGGCCAAAGCACATCAATTTTATTCCTTCTTTAGCATGTTAAATGTCCTCCAAAAAATGAAACTCTTGAGGTATTGAAGGCAGAAGATACAGCTAATCAAGGTATTAAGAATTGTTTTTGGAGAGATTTTTTTTTGCCAATTTTTAACAGGAAAATGGGCCCACAAATTGAACAGAATGTATTTGGCCTATTTGGAAAACGACGAATCTGTGTCGGAACAGGGACCCCAAATGGCCCAAATGGAACTGCACTGCTCCACATGGCACCTAATGATGTCAGTCAAGGAAATTACAGTGAATATCCTTAACAAGAATATGAATACTTTTGGAAATTCCATAAATTTGTTTTTTTTGATATGAAAACCACTAATAATAATAATTATTATTATTTTATCTTCGTATACCCTATTTTATTAAATCGTTCAAAATTCATTTTTATTTTTTTGAAATTTTTCCATTTTCTTTTGCTTTTCTCTATCATTCATTTTGTCTTTTTCTTTTCATAATTTTTTTTTTATCATTTCGACTGGAAAAATTTATCTATATTTTTTAGTTCAGTCCTTATTTGCTCCTAGAATGTAGTATCTCTACTTTACTGTTTTTTAAACTTTTCCCTTGAAATTTCTTTATACTTAAGTAAAAAGAATATTATGGCACCAATATTATTTTTATCTCTTGCTAAATATTTTTTCAAACTCTTCCTGTTTCCTTCCTGCTACTTTCGCTACGAATATCCCTTTCCGATTGTCCAATTCCCCTCCAATTATTATTTTTATTTACTTTCCCCTTCAGTTTGGTCGACATGGTGTTCGCCCAGTGTGCACCTCCCACCGATGAATCATCACCAATCGCCTTGAAACATTTGAAACGGCACAGGGCCGAGTTGCTGGTCGGGGTCGAATCCGCCAGCAGGGAGGCATTGTTCCTTCTGTACAAGTTCATGACATTTTTGCTGCGGGACAAAGTGCTGGGACAAAGCTCGGAACTGTGCACGGTGTTGAAAGGGGAATTCGATGTTGCCACGGTAATTTTGGCACTGTAACTCTTGGGTTTACTGTATCGTATTTCTAAATTCGCATTATCATCATCACTATAATTCTTCCTTCTGTCTTCCCTCAAAATAGATTTATAAAATCCAAAAAATTCCATTTAAATAATTCATAAAATGAAGGAATGAAATTGAAATGAAGGAACAAACTTACATTCTTACTTAGTATTCCTTAAATTTGATTATATTGGGGCCATACCCACGGTTGCAGGACGAAAATCAATTAAACACTGATGAATGGACCAAACCCCAATTTAACGACGAAGAAGTCGACCGAATTCTATGGACAATTTTGAACGAGAACGATCTGAAGAAACAGCTGAACTTTTTCTGCATCCGTCAAATCATCGAACGCTTCCAGGAGATGCGTCGACATTTTTGCGCTTTGGAAGACGCCAAAAAGCTACAGAATGCCAAGTCCAAATTGGTGGCAATAATGGGCGAAATGTATATGGTAACGCTGGACGAGAAGTACCCGGAGATAATGCAGATCGGTGCAAAATCAATTAATTAAACTAATTAAAATCCAACGATTTGCAACCAAAAGAAAAATCAAAAATATCCCTCTGGCCAAAATGGATCTATTTTTCTATTGTTATGGAACAATAATGGATTTTCTTTATTTTTTATGATTAATGTTTCTCTTCGTTATCTGTGGCCAATTATTTTCAAAATTGTTTTCTTTCACTCCTCAGATATGGTGGTTCCGGCCAGCCAAGTTCCGTTGTACAAAATGTTAGTGGAATATCCATCCACGAGCCAGACTGCTCGCCAGGTAGAGATGCGGATGATGCTGCCCGTGCTTCTGAACCAGACCAACAAGACCATGGTGTTCAGCACCGTCATTCCGAGCCCGACAAAACGATATTTGATGATTTCCACACATAGGCAGGTGAACAGAGGACGAAGATCATGATTCTAGCCGATCACTCAGAAGGCTTGAAATATTTTAATCTTTATATCTCCGTATTTCTGAATTAGTTAGAGGTTTTTTTTTCAAAGTTTTTCAATAAATAATTGACCAAATAAAAGTTTAATAATATCCATGATATCATTTTTCCAAAATTCGAAATTTATCACTTAAGATCACGGAGGCATTGGAGCTAAAGTTCAAGCAGGTCAAGATGACGGTCTATGGGGGACTTCAAAACAGAGAATATCTGGCCTATGCTCTATGCCTTATACATAATTTTGCTAAATTTTCAAAGGTGCATAATAATAATAATAGTTAGGAAAATAAGCAAATAATCATTGTTTATAATTTTTATCAGGAAACCATAATCCAAGATTGGGATAAAAAGGGGAGTATAACGCTAAAAAGGTTGTTGAGTGGGATTTCCCAAAATGCAGTGAAAGCGAAGAACACTACTGGGCAATTCAGGTAGAAATGAGAATTATCGGTGAAAAAGTACACAAAAACACTTTTGAAGTGATTTGTTCATTGCTTGTTAATTTATATCGAATTTATGAGGTCGAACATGTTAATATTCTTTAGGAAGTTCGCGACCAATATGCCTCTTATCATTTCAATCAGTTGAAGCTGTTTATCAAGTACAATGTTGGGCTTATACAAGAATGGCTGAGTGATACCCCAGGAGCATTGACAAGGATCAAAAGGCTGATCGGAGAGAGCAATTATGAAAAGTTGATGGAGGAATACGGGGAGCAAATCAGGAACCCAGAAGGTATGTAGTAACACGAATTGCTTCAGGAAATAAAAGATTAAATCTAATCAACATTGCTGAATTATCATTTTTAGTACTTATGGACTCCAATCCATAAACTGTCTGGATTGCTAATTAGGTTGTTAATAAGCAATTTGATTATGAATGGAACTGTATTATGATTTCAGGATATCTAATAAGATTTTAAGCAAATGGTGATATCAATTTACAAATGTCCAAATTGTATAAATGCCTCCATTTTCAGTGTTCTCCTTCTCCGACGAGTTCATGATGCAAAACTATGAAAAAGCGTTATGGGACAAGGACTTGGGCAATAGGATTGTGTTCAGTGTGGGGTTGAAAATCGTGGTTTGGGTCCGATGGATGGACAAACAACTGGGACCCGGAAACCCGAACCGAACCATAGGGTTGAAGCAGGTGGAGGAGACGGTGTGGAGGAACGGAGGAGGGGCAAGGGCCTTTGCAGAGGTAAAATAGAGATCGGCCACGGGGACCGATCGAGATCTCGGTCGAGACTCTCGGTCAAAGTCTCGGTACCGAGACCCGAGACTCTCGGTACCGAGATCTCGATCGGCCGATCTCTAGGTAAAAACATCGAAATATTTTAGAAATAAATTTATTAAATATATTTTATATTGAAATTGAATTAAAGCCGGAATAGAGATAAGCTTAAGGCTGCAGTAATACTCAAATTTTACTTTATGAAAAATAAATAAAAAAGAACAATGCCGATCAATGTTTTGGTTTGATATGAAATTATTATAATAATAAGTAATATTTTTAAATTGTTCACTAGTGAGAACTAAACCGATCATTAATTTTTTCCTATCATTAAAAAAATAATTTAGGATTTATATGATCAGATCAGTTGTTTGATGAAAGTTTGGAAGAACTGGAAGAAAAGAGCAATTTTCTGAGGGAACTGTTCATCAGGGCCAAGCATTTTGTGGAGTCCAAACAGGGTGAAAGGGATCGCAACAAGTTGGATCTCCGGGATGTTGACTTTTATACCAAAGGAAGGGTACTGTATAATTTGGGAAATACGGTAGGGAATACGGTGGAACTGATCAAGAGCAATAATTTGATGGCTGATTGGAGGGAAGTGGTGGAAGAAGCACGGATAAAGGCCAGGGTAGGCAAACATAATTCATTACACATTATGTGAATCAGTTTCAGATCGAGGAATTTTTGTCGGTGTCCATAGGAACCTTCTCTGACCGAATTTACAGTGTCTGTCAATATTATCTCCCACTTTTCCTTTTTCTTCTACCGCAAAAAGACAATATAAGATAGAAGAGAAAATCATTCGCTTTATATTGTTTTCCTTTGGACTTATGGACACTGGTTGAAAAACCTTGGACTGTATTTTGTCTAAGAGTCAATTATAATTTGTTCCACTTTTTAGATGAAATCCATTGAAGAGGAAGAACCCGAGTTGGACATGTGGATGCGACAAAGGCAACGGGAAGAAGTGTTGGCTCTGTTGGGGAGTGCGCAATTCCGGGAAACATTACAAGAAGGTAGTGTACATATGAACAAGAAGGTGGGGATAAGTACGCACTATTAATTCATACATAAAATAGGACTAACAAGAGTAAGAATAAAGAGTAAGAAAAAATATATATGTTGTTGAGAGAATAATCAGAAACAATTGTCCCCTTGAGAAGGGGAGTGGAACAAAATTTTTTGAGATTGAAAGCAATGGATAATCATCAAAATCTAAATTAGAGTAAAAAAAGTTTAATAATAAGCTTAAAAGACCAACCAATAAAATAAGTTTTTCTTATAAAATTCTGCAGGTTTTGCCAAGGATATACACTTAAAAGAAAGTTTGGGGGATTTAGTTGGCACGAAAATGGCCGAAGAAATAGTGCAATTAGTGAATCTGAAAGATAAGGATAAAGCTGGAGAGAAATACGCAATGATGGTAGAGAAAATGATCGGAAAAAAGAACAGTGAGGCAGAGAAAGAGAGGGAAACGAAGGATGAAGCATTGGCCAATCGGAATATGGAAAAGTTGATCAGAGAGGAGGAGAGAATGAAGGAATTGAAGAAGAAAATGGAAGAGTTGCAGGCAGAGAAACGGAGAAAACGGACAGAGCAAAGACAGAGAGAGTTGGAAGAGAAAGAGAGGAAGAGGGACAATGTAAAACTAGGAGAAAGGGAGAAGGCAGAGAGCGAAAGAAAAATTGGTGGCCAAAAAGTGGACGAAACGCCAATAAAAAAGGCGAATAGTAAAGAAAGCAGCGAAGAAAGTTGGAAAATGGAAAATACTGCGAAAATTGACAAAAATGATGAAAATGCAAAAAATAATGGAGGGGAAGTGCCATTGGGAAACATTCAGCTTATCGGTGAGTGAGATATTTCTTCCGAATATTTTATCTTTTCAACTCGCCAACTTCATTTAATTTGATTTTTCTCCATAGATTTTACTTCGGATAATTTCTTAAACACAAAATATTATGAATTTGCTTCGAATCCTTTCGATGATAGAAAACTTGGATTGCTTGATCTTGGTGTTTATGTAAATGAGATTGGGCATAGAATGGAAGTGATCGAGGCATTTGATCAATTCATTGATCAGGAAAAAATTGGAGAATTGAGAGACATTTGGGCAGAGATGCAGAGAAATATTCTGGAGAAAGAAAAAATAATCACAAAAATGGAGAAAATGGAAATTGAACGGAAATTGAAAAACGAAACTTTTGAAACGAATTTTGTCTGTAATAGAGGGGGAAAAAGAAGAGGGAAGCAGAGAAAAAGAGATAAGCAACGGTGAAAGGAAGGTGAAAGTCCAGTTGCACAGAAACAAATTGGCAAAGGCACTGATCATCGAAGAGGAAAAGTGCAAAAATAATTGGCAAAAAGTGAGTGAAAACCAACAGAATGTGGTGTTATTTAAGCTGTTTGAAGGCAAAGAAATTAGATCAGGATTAGTTAGAAAATTCAGAAAACATTTGGCCGATTGGAAGGATTGTTGGAACAGCTAAATATAGACAGAAAAGTAAATTTATCCACTTATGGACTTAAAAGAATTGATAATTTGGATAATAAGTGGGGAATAAAAAATGCATATTTGTTGCCAGAACACACACAGCAAATCTATTTCCAAGGGTCCGAGGACCAAAATGGCCAAAAATTGGTACAAATTTAGTTTTTTCTAAGTTTGGATGACTTATGGAAATTAAGCTTATTAATGAACTTATAACTGAAAATGCTAGCATGATGCAATCGGAAGAGACAAATTTGAAAGAGCTTAAATTGGTCATTTCACAGTGGGTAAGCTCGAAAATGACAAGGAATTGGATGGAATTTTAAATTTCCAATATGAATTTACAGTCCAACGATGAAGCCAGACTGCTTGTCACGGGCTCGTACTTGCTAGGCACTCGCACGACCAACTCCGACATTGACACAATTTGCATTGTTCCCCAAAGGCAAACTTTGGAGGAAGAAAAGCTCAAATTCTATGGAAATTTCAAATGCGATTTTTCCTTAGAATTCGAACAGCGAATTCGAAACTGCGAGGACGAATCGCTGTTTTGTCAACTTTGCAGGGTTAGAAATCAATCTTTACATATTATTTGCTTTATTTTACTGTCTTATTATTCCAATGCCAACCGTGTTTTTTACCTATCTGTAGAATTTGAATGTCGAATTCCTGGCAAAACTACCGAATGCCTACATTCCCATGATGAAATTCAAATTATCGGACACAGAGTTCGACATTACTCTGGTTTCGATACCGAACATTGAATATCTTCCGGATGAGCCCCTGGAAGGTGCAGATGTGGAATTGATGATGGAGGTCTTGGCAAATCAGGAAAAACCCTCAGAAGCGATGCTCAGAATACTTTCGGGTCCGAAATTCAAATTAATATATAAATCTAATCATTTTTCAATACTTTTTAGGATACCTTTCCAACCTGCAGATCATCAATCTCTTGCCGAATAAAAAAATGAATACATTCAGAGAGTTGTTGATGCTTTTAAAATTTTGGTCAAAAGGTAAGAAAAGCAAAAATAAATTAATTTTTTCTGATTTTCAGGCAATTATATTTATGGCAATTTGTTTGGCTTTTTCAACGGCATCACATTGTCGATTCTTACCGTGAAAATCATTTTACTATATCCAACTGGCTCTGTGCCATTTTTGTTCGCAAAATTTCTATTCTTATTTGCAGCTTGGTAATTGGAATGATATTTAAAATAAAATCAAACCTTTGTAATAATAAATTTTATTCAAACCTATAATTGAAGCAATATGATGAAGAGTTATACTGAAAGTATAAGCATGTTGCATAAGACCAATTTACCCTAATTTATCCTTTAAAACATGATATTTAAGATTTAAAAAATTTTAAAATATAAGCTAATCATTATCATAATTTTTCATTCTTTTTGTACATTAAGGAATTGGCCAATGCCAGTTGAATTAATAGAGCAGAAGGAAAATCTTTTTATTCAATTCGGATGGAATCCGAAGAGCGAACAATCCATTATGCCAGTCATCACACCGTCCAATTTGGCACAAAACTCAGCATACAATGTCAACGTATCGACCTTCAAAATAATTCAAAATGAAATGCGAAAAGGTTTTTGGCCAAAGAAAAACATTAAAATTATACTAAAAATTATAAACCAGAGATTAAAATTTATTTCCTAACATATTCAGCGCTTTTTCATTTGAGAAACACTCGAACTTTGGCAGTGGTTCCAGGCGATTATGTCTCCAAATTATTTTCTGATGAAAAATTCACAGAAAAAGTAGGTTTATATGCAATATTCTTACATTTAGGTAGATTGTTTTTGCCATCATTTAAATTCTTGTCTCCTTTTCACTTCTCCAATTTAATTTTGCACTTCAATTCCTTTATTTTTTATTATACATTTTTTTTACTTTTTTTCTGCTCAATTTGCATTTATATTTCTGCCAATCAAATTTTCTTATTTTTCAACTATTATTTGCTTTTCTTTTACTTACAGTACCACCACTTTATTGTGATCTCTTGCATTGTCAGTGTTCCGCAACACATTGAACAGTTCTGCGGGTTCGTTGAGAGGCGAATCCGATTGCAATTGTTGCATTTTGACAAGATCATGGGGGATACGGTAGAGTACAGTCACGTGAAAACGGACAAGAAATTTGAGGGGAGGAGGACCAATGATGAGCACCAGTGTCCGGCACCGATATTGCGCATCCATAAAGACAATTTCCGGTAAAAATACTAATTTTTCAATATTACTATGGTATATTAAGAAAAAAGCAAAATTTATATATTTTATTTATTTCTTTAAACTTTTTTTTGATGGAAAAAATGATTCATAGGGATTCATCCTACTGATTCCTACACCCCTGGACTTTGGCTTTCCGTGTCCCCAATCCATCCTTCCTGTAACCATTTGATGTCCCCATTTGCATAGGAACTTTATTAAGGATAATAATCGGGGACACAATTCTGGGGAAGGGTCACAACAACCCCGGCTCCCGTGCCCGGGAACTCTCGATCAAGGTCTTCCATCCGTCCGCTCCCGACTGACTGGTGGATGTTCAGGGGGGGGGGAAGGAGAAGAACAGAGAGAGAAAGAGAGAGAGAGAGTCTGGGCGGGAACGTCCACAATAAACAGGTGTTTTTTGGTTGAACACACTTTGGGATTAAAATTAAAACCGAATTGATCAGAGGGGCAAATGAGTTGGGTACAATTTGCGGGTGGGGAGCTGGGGAGCACTACCAACAAACATTAGATCTCAATATACCGATGATTACAAACTAATAAATATATAGACATAGACCACCTTATTGCAAACTTTGGCTTGTTGGCCTCCAAATGAGAGGAAAATATGTCAAGTCTGATAAAAACGAATTAAATGAACAATTGGCCGGAGAAATCGATGCCAAAATCCAAAAAGATTATCAATGGATGGTACCAACACGTCAAGCTGGAATCCAGATGTTTGGAATCCAGGGAATTAAAAGAATGGTAAGGGAAATGCGAACAAATCCGAAACAGTAAAATCAATGAGAATAATTAAGAGGAAAACAAATTCAATAAAATCATAAAATATTATGCTTAAAAATTAAATATATTTTTTAGGAATATGGATGAAGATGAATGAATGATCAAAGCCGAAAGTTATAATGGTGATATTGGAGAAACTTTCTAACTCATCAATTGATTTAATAATTTATTTTACAATAATTAAATTTAATGTTATAATGGAAAAAATAAATTTGAAATTTTAAATGTCTACGAATAATATTTTTGATATAAATCAGAAAAAATGAACAGTTTTAAAAAAATTTTATGATTGATTTGCATTTATCCTTTCCCTTGTGCACTTATTATTAGATAGTACATTATGTATTTATTTATGGCATTTTCTTTGTTGGCATCGTTTCAGTTTTTGGCATCGGCAGTGCGGGCTTTAAGAGTTTAAGCTCCATCAACTTCTCATTAAGATATGTATGCTCATTAAGAAATATGTACAAAGCAATCGGAATCAGTCATGCGTCATCTTTTTGCTTACCATCCGGTCGGTCTGTCCTTACTTGCTCTGTTCCATCTGTTCCATCGTACTACAAACACACATTTTCCTTGCTACTGTACCCTTGGCGTCAATACCCACACTTTGCTTACCTTGCCGCCGGTGTCCTCGTCCTAATTGTGCAAATGTCAGCCCCCTTACTGTCAAGCAATTTGTCACTTTCACTCCTTCTCTCTCTCTCTGTTTGCCCGTGTTTTCGTCTTTTTGCCCATCTCAAAATATACCAACATTGCCCGAGCAGATAAATTATGTCCTCCAACAATGCTACCGTATACGAGGGCACCGAGTACTGTGTTCTGTACGCCATGGACGTCGTCGAACTGCTCTCCCATTGGCTACTGGCCTGTCCCATTTCGGCCTTGAACTTCTACTTGATCTTCAACACCTCGGTCCTACATCCAAACCTGAAATTCATCCTCCTTTGCCAAAGCTTTTGTATTTTCCTGCGCGGTTTTGGTTGGTAAATATGCTATTTTAAATTGATAATGATGATCAATTTGCAGCTTTTTGGAACTATGTAAACAAAATTCTATACGTTGAACTTAGTTTTCTTGGATTTCTTAGACCGATCCTTCACCCTGATTATCCGTCTCTATTACAACGATGTTGCCTGGTCCAACTCGGATTTCCTGCGTCTGGCCTACCTTGGTCCCATCAACTTCCGCAACTATTTGGCCCATGTGCTGGTCATCGAACGTTTAATGGCCACAGTTTTGGCCCGGTGCTATGAGAGACAACGTGGACCCTGGTTCACCATCTGTTGGCTGACCATTGCAGTACAAAAAAATAATCGCTTCGATAATAATTTTTAAATTTAAAACTTTAAGCTCTCCGCCACCATTTTAAACTTGTATTGGCAAGCGAAGACAAGTGATGTGCTGATGTTGATTTCTTATGTATCAATTCTAACTTTGGCAATTGTGGAAATTTTGGTTATGGAAATAGGCCAAACTCAATCTTTATTTATGGATTTTACAGATTTTTGGTTGTCTTTGGAAGTACAACATCAAAAGCTATCGGAAAAAGTTTGGGAAAATACACGACCTCTCGGAACGATTTCAGGTCTGATTTTTTCTTGGAAATATTGAAATTTATCACACTGTACTAATACTAACAATATTTAATGAACAATATTTTATAATAATTGTCAAATTATTTTGATAATCTCCAATTTTCGACCAAAATTACCCTCATTTTCCCGGTACTGTCAGCTCTCCGAAAACATCCGGACCGCCAAGCAGATGATCCCCCCGCTGATCTTCCATTTTCTCAACGTTTTCATAAGCTCCGTGGGCTCTTCACTCGGAGTGCTCAAAGTGGTGGTCCCCGGCCAATTTTCATCCGATTTCATGCAACTTCTGCTGATGATCTTGGCCACATTCTTCAGCTTCATGATCGAATTCACAATGATAATGTCAGGCAATATATATCAATCGGCCTTCATAGCAATTTTTAGAAAGGCGATAAATTTCGTGAAAACTGAAAAATCAATTTTAAATTTCATAGTATGGAAAGTTAGATGGATAAAAGTGCTCTTTTATCATTTTTTTCACGATAGTGCTTAATGATTTTATCTATAAGGGCATCTCATATTACTTATTATAAAATGTATCACTAGGATCCATTAAATGAATTCAAAAAAATAAATGCTAAGAATGATTGAAATGCCACCACGATATTACTAAGTAATTTCCCTCACAGATACCATCCATTTTTGCGCCGCAGTCTTGGCCATCTCTGGCATCGATGTCTGGTCATGCTTTGTTTTCGTGGACACGAAATAACCGGCGACAACAGAGTATACCCGAACATCGGAGGAGCAGGGGCACAGCCGCGGCAACATTCCCTGGTGCTGATGAACATCCACGGGGAGGCACTGGTCCAGAGTGTGGATCAGCACGCGTATTTCGAGATGCTCAGAAGGTCATGGGAACAGCAAAAGTGCGACGACACCCTGTGAATAATCCAAATGGAGCAGAAAATCATGTTCTTTAAGGATGAAACAAATCCTCCAAATTATCAATATCTCATATTTATATGAAAGAAATTGATTCATTTTTTGACAAATTTCTAAAATTTATATATGATACAAATTTGGGGAGCCAGTGTTGTTCAGTGACAGAACTTCCGAAATATATCAAAGAACTTTATTCCATATCTCACTGCATAAATGGGGAGAGTAAAGCAAATGTATGTATTAGTATAGCTCAATAAAAAACAAATGAGTTTCCTCCACTTCTGAGTTTCCTCCACCTTCCTCCCATTCGATGTTTCAATTTTTTGAAATTTTTTGCCCATCCCATTCATCCGCCGATAGACGATAAAGTCCCCAACCTTAACCGCTCTCAGATGTGGCTCATCAATCATTAATAGTGGGGAACCAGAGCTGCAGAGCAGATTGATGATGAGGTTGGGCCATTACCCCTCACTCTCTTCTATCCACCTTTATGCTTTTCTCCATCCCCTCCGGGGAAAAATAAACTTTCAATCTTTCACTTTGCTTTATCTCTCTCTCTCTCTTTATGGCCAAGTGCTTTATCTCTCTATCTTTCTCTATTGCTCTGGTCCACACTCTCTCCCCATCTCTGTTTCTCTCCCCTCACTGTCTATGCCCCTCTTCAATAATTCATTAGGGACTTGTCAGCGGAAAATAATGGCGCTTGGGGTGAAAAAGCGCCGTCATTGGAGGGTTTGGCCGTGGTGGAGGTTATTGGGGTGGGGGTAGTGTCTGCTTCTCACTTTTGTGGTCACACCAACACTCTCGTCCCTCTTTATAGACACTCGAGAATGAATAAGGGAACGGAACACAGTTCCGAATCATTTTTTGGAATTTATCTTAAAAAATTAAAAGAGTAATTTAATTGGGGAAATTCTGGCCGAGTCTTTGTTATTCTATTTAAAATTATTATCCTACTAATTTTTCTAATTGTTTTGGGAATTTGTCGATTAGTTCCAAAATAATATTTGAACCATGTTTTGTCTCTCTGATAGTCAAGTGTTGCTTAAACCACACAAATCTCTTCCTCTCCAGTTTCATTTTTTAGCTCTGAATCGATCGATCTTCCCTCTTGCCGTCCGGCTCTGATCAGTGATCACTCATTTTCTCGCTAGTTTTTATTCTTTCAACCAATGTCCAGACTCTCATATTAGGACGGACGGGGCAGTTGGTCAGAGAAAAGAGACTACACCCATTTCCTTGATCCAATCCAACATCCGCTGAATTTTTTTCTTTTTATTAATCATTTTTATGAGCTTCTTATCTAGAAAATTCAAGGGATTATTAAGTAATTATAGCAAATAAGTTGAAATATACTGTATGTTTATAGTAAAAATTACAAATTATTATTTTTGAAATATTTATTAATGAAATTTTTTAATTTGGAAAAGTCTCATTTCTCTAAAATTAATGGCCCAGATAGGAAAATTAATGGTCCAGATATCTTCTCGAACTTTTAAAGCTGACAATGCAACTCGATTTGTCTTTTCCCACCCCTCCATCCGGCCCGGATTTGTCATGCTAAAGAGACAAAAAAGTTTGGGAATTGAATTCTTGCCCTTTTCAGGGCGCTAACGAAGTTGTTGGAGGATTGGAGACATTGAAAGAGGGATGGGTTGTCCGACCCTGGCCACGGTACCCCGTCGTGTTCTTCTCCCTTTTATGGCCCTAAAGTGCCCTCTCGCCCCCTCCCTCCCCCACCCCATTGGCCCTTAGTTTTCTTTCTCCTCTTTCCTTTTCTTTCTTTCTCTTCCCTTTTCTCGCCTTTAATTACTCTCTCCTCTCAAGTGCCGATGGCCTTCCCTTCCCCTCAGGGGCTTTCCATTGCCTTCGGGCATAATTTGCTCTTATCAACCACCCAAAGCTCAGGCAAAAAGGGCCGCCGGAGGCCTCGCAAATCCGACAATCCGTTGGAGTGGAGCAAATGGATGGAAATGGCAAAGTGAAAAGAAAGAAAAAGTTTGGCCGAAAAAGGTTTTGGAAGGCGGTGAAGCCAATCGGAAGAACCCGCAAATCCGCCCGAGAAAAAGTGCTTTTCCCCATTTCAAAGAGGCAAAGAATCTTACAAGTTAGTCAAAATAATTAATTCAACTTCTACCTTCATTCAACCAAATAACTAATGAATTTCTTTAGAATTTGCAAAAATATATGACAAAGATACAAAAATAGCCTTTTACCTTTACCTAATTAAAAAATTATTATTCTTCTATTGGGATGAATATTACCGCATACCGGTATGGGTGAAGGAATGGAATCATTTTGCAATTCATTTAATAATGTAATATTATCAAATTATGCAAATTTCAAATGTCAATATCCAGCACAATTTTGGCAAATTATCAATTTTCCTCCGCACTTTTACTACTCGGCGGCTTCTCCGTCGATCTCTCATTCCTTCCGACTTCAATTTCCGCCGATGGCTTTTTGGCCCGGCAGCGGCTTATTAGATTTTATTGCCGTCTTCGCGGACAATTCCCCCACCTCGCCCCTTTCCTGGCCAAACGTGTTCTTTTACTCGGGCATTTTTGCCAACAAACAGAATAAACACACAATTTTGCCCCTCACAGCACTCACTCACTCACCCAGTCAATTCTTCTGAATTTTGCCCCTCCGGCGCTTTTTCTTCCCTTCACTGATTATTTTGTCTGTCCTCTTCCGCTTCATCCCTCTTCCCCCGACCTTCTTCTAACCCCTCAATTATCTTCTGCTACTGTCCTCTAACAATCTCTCCCATCTACCCATTCCCCATCTGGCAAATTCATTCAAATATCTATACACTACGAGCCTAACCCCTCTCATGGAATGGCTTAAGTGCCCTGAAAATGACACTGAGGTTCTCGAAGAATTTGTTTCAGAAGTTCTCTCCTTTTCATTGCATTTGACACTTCCGCCTCCTTTGGCGATATCTGAAAGAAGGCTGATTTTGGGACTCTAACACGTTAGAGTATCGGGACTCAATTTTATTTGATGGAAACTCCACTAGGGTAATTTATTTTTTATTTTTTTGAGGAACTCCACTAGGGTAATTTTTGACGCTGAATCCGATTTTGACGCCAATTTTGATCTATTGCGTCATCTGACGTCACTTTTTGGCGCTGACATCAAAAAATAGATGGTTTCAAAAATAAAAAATTGACATCAGCGCTAAAAAGTTAAAAAGAAAAATTTGACATCAGCGCTAAAAAGTTAAAAATGCAGTAAGTCAAAATGGACATCAGAATCGGATTCAGAATCAAAAATTTCCCTAGGGAAATCGTTTTAGATGATTTTTTCAAAAATAAATGTTTGGCGTCAGCGTCAAAAAGGGACATCAGATGACTCGTTACATAAAAATGGACGTCAGAATTAAATTCAGTATCAAAAATTACCTCAGGACTCTAAAGTGATAGATCCCGGGACTCTAAAGTGATAGAGTCCCAAAATCGGCCTTCTTTCAGATAGCGCCCTTCCTTTTACACGTTCATATTCTGCAAATTTTTATTGTTTCAGGATGAGAAAGAACTCATCATTTTTAGAGCAGATACGGCAATATTTCTGAATAATTTCTATTTCGATAAAGATTCGGCCAAATTGATTAAAAAATTTTTAAGCTCCATTTAGGATTTCTAGAGTCAGTCGGACGGAGTCGAAGAATCCGATCTCCCATTTACCTTTTCAGACCTTCATCCCCCGGCGGGAGTTAAAATTTGCTCATTAGCTTATTTATTTTGTTCTTCCCTCGCGATTGTTTGCCCCTTGTCCCATTTTCCGGGTGGCAATCCGTCCGCGTGCCCTCCGGGGCATTACCGCTGGGGAAGCGGACAAATGCCCGGGGCGGTGCCGTATCAGTCGGCGGTGTCCAATTTCGTCCGCGGAAAACTCACTTATACATTCCCGAGCCAAGGGCAAGTCCCCGCATTCCCACCCATGGATTTCCCGGCCATCGTCGTCCATTTTCCCGCAACAAAAAATTCTCCCATCATTCTCAGTTTTAATCTATGTTTTGTCAATATGCAATGCCCAAATGTATTATTGGCAGCAAAGTTGCGACGGCGAAAAAATTTTTATTCATGAAGTGAATGGTAAAGTTAGTTGATTCGAATAAATTCAGAAAATCAACTGAAGAATAGTTCAGACCCATTTCTGTAAATTCGGGTTATGGTCTTGGTTCAAAGTTTTTTTTTAAATTTTTTATTATGTTTATAACCAAGAATCCTTTTAAAAATCCCCCAAAATTCATTTTCTTTACCATTTATTTTTCTAAAATGTCACTCCATACTTTCCTCGACACATGCAATTCTATATTTGCACCTTTTTGGAAAATTGCCTTCTCCAAAACTTTGTCCAAATAATCAATTTTTTTTTCTCTTGGCATAATTCAATTTATTAGTTACTGATGGGTGGCAACATAAGTTCGAACTTTTTTGAGAGGGACGGGGGATAAAATTGAATAAATTCAATTTTCGATTTTAAGTTAGGTATACATTTGTGTTCATGTTCTGTTCATGTGTTCATCTTTATTTATGTTCATGTTAAATTTAGGCCATAAATTTGTGCTAATAAAAATTGAATGCCTTTTGAAATGAATTGTTTTTTTAAACAGAATCTGCACTATTTTTCATTTATACCTAATTATGTAAATAGTGAAATTTTTTGTCCTCCAAAAGAGCAAATTTATTTTCTTTTAGCTCAACATTTTTCGCCTCTCTTTCATTCCTAGGTAATTCCACCCAAACACCACTCTTCTATGTTAAAGTTCTCATTCTCAATGCCTTGTTGCTGCTCCCCTTCTCCATCCACGATTCAAGGTGCCGAACAGCAGTTTTACAACGATGATGGTCAGCTAAAGGGTAGATTTTGGCATTCTAAATTCTGAATCGGATATATTACTTATCTATTTTAAACTTTTCAACTAAAATTACCACAAAAATCATTAAAAAAATTCATTAAAAATAAAAATTTATCTTTATCAAATTTTAAGCACTCATCTAAAAGACTATGGGGGAAAATAAAAAAAATTAAAAATGATATTAAAAAAATAAAAACCGAAACTTTAGACAGAGTCGTAGAGGTTGATCCGCCGGATGAACCGGATTCCATCTCACGAAGTACCCGGATCCAGACCCTGAATGCTCCTCCGCTGCGGCGCCGTCCGCGGCGCAACCCCCTGCGGCTGTCCTTGGGCGCCTGGCTTGCCCTATTGTTGCCATTGTCCTCTCTGGCCTTGGTGTACAATGACCAGGATCCGCAACAATCTGTCTTTTACAATGCCAAGAAGAAGCTCAAAGAGCAGGCAATCAATTGATTGATTGACCGATCAAATCAATATATTTTTAAATCGATTTCAGGAGATCATCCAGAAAGTGCTCAGGGATTACGGTAACTATTTTATATTTTTACATCAGGATTCATGATAGTAATACCGTCTGGCTTTTTTGTTCAACAAGTTAATTTTATGTTAATCCCCGAAATCTAATTCCAGCAGTTTTAATTTGAACCCCATTTCGATTTCTTTTTCCGTTAATTTCCTAATACATTTGTCGGAAATAAAATATTTCATTTTAATATTTTTCTAGATTGGAGGGTTCGACCACGGGGCAAAAATGATTCTTGGCCAGGTAAATCACGAATCAGGATACAGATTTCCTTTCCAATATTTCCCATATCAGATACGGGTGGTCCAGTGATCGTGTCTGTAAATGTTCGTTCCTCACAATACATTTTTCAATTATTTTATCTGTATTCTGATATAATTTTCATCAGATTTACCTTCGCTCAATCTCCAAAATTGACGATGTCAACATGGAATGTTCGGATTTTTGGGTTTTTCTTTTTCGAAATTTCGATCCCTTTTCAGACAGTGCCCAATTCACTTTCCGCGAAGAATGGTGGGATCCCCGGCTGGCCTATGGCCGTTTTGCGGACGAGGAAACCGAAGTGCCTGCCTTTGTGGTGTTGGCCACCAGCGAACAGGCCGACTTGACCCAACAGATTTGGGTATAAAAATTCGGAAAAATAATTTTCGCAAAATTTTTGTTTCAGATGCCGGACACATTTTTCCAGAACGAAAAGTACTTTTTACTTAAGCATAAATTATAAAAAGAAAAAATATTTTCAGAGAAGCCCGAAGACATTTGATCGACAAACCAAATGTGTTGATCCGGATACATCCCGACGGGCAGATCCTTTACAGCGTTCGGTTCGGATTTGAATAATAAAATTTTGCCACGATTATCTTTCGCAGTCTTTCCCTGGTGCTTTCTTGTCCGATGTCTTTGGAGTACTATCCCTTGGACCGACAAACTTGTTTGATCGACCTGGCAAGCTGTAAGAAGCTTATCAGTTTTTTAAGCTTTGTACCTATTGTCTTTTTTAATATCTTAATTTGGATTTTCACAGAATGATGCCAAAGTGTTGAGATTGCATATTCTAAAAAGAAATACGATATATTTTTCCTCTTCACACATGAAATGTGACCTTTTCCAATTAAGATGCTTACACCACGGATGACATCAAATACGAGTGGAAACGCGATAAGCCCATCCAGCAGAAGGAGGGACTGCGTCAGAGTCTGCCCTCCTTCGAACTGCAGGATGTGNCTCTCCTTATTCTGCTGGCTTAAACGAGTTGCCTTTTATTTATTTTTTGAGTCTTTGGATTCCCAGCAGCTCAATTAATTTTCTCGACCATGTGCTTTCAACCTTGGTTGCGCCTACCCTTCCTGTCCCCTTGTCCTTCTTCCAGGCGAGTATTCTTGTCTGCGGACCAAAATGATTTTGCGCAGAGAGTTCAGCTACTATTTGCTTCAGGCATATTTGTTTAATATGAAACTCCTACAATTTAAAAAAAATATTTTAGCTGTACATCCCGTCTTGCATGTTGGTGATCGTTTCTTGGGTATCCTTTTGGTTAGACAAGGTCTGATCCAAACCGGAATTTTATCAGTATGGTGCAAATTAAGGATAGTGTACCTGCCCGGGTCACCCTCGGAGTTACCACGTGGGTTTTGACATTGTCCAACCTATCATGGTTCATTGTCTTTCTGTGATAGTTTGCTCACCATGACCACCCAATCCAGCGGTATCAATGCCAAACTCCCACCTGTCTCCTACACAAAGGTAATCTAATAAATAAGATTATTCCCAAAATTTGCACCATTTTTTTCAGGCGGTTGATGTATGGATTGGAGTTTGTATGGCATTTGTATGTTAGAAAAAAACAATAAAAATGCCATGATTCATACATATTCAGATTTTTGGGGCCTTACTCGAATTTGCATTGGTCAACTATGCTGCTCGAAAAGACATCAGCACGACCCAGCAAAGAATGGTAAAGAACAAAATAAAATAAACATTAATTTATGCTTCCGATTACTTTTTTTAATTTTTAACCAACTTAATAATGAGTTTGCATTTTAATTTTTTATATGTTAAAATGTTTCAAATTATGCCCAATCCATTTGCCATATTTTTTTGAACATTATCCCTCTTAATATTTAAACTGAATTTGTGCCCTCTTCACATCTCGACCCGGATCATTATCTTTTCCCTGATCATGATCAGATCAAGCTTCACCAGCAGTACAGCTCCGTGGTCCACCACCAATCCGTGGATGCGTCCGCCGACGGGGGCCATCCCCCGGCCCACTCCACCCACCCCTCCCCCAATGCCTACCAGTCCCTGCTCCACCCGACACCCACGGCGCATTTTGGCTCTCGGCACAGCAGATCCGCCGGCCACTTTGCCCAACCCGCTGCCGGGCCCACCCGGCGCCGCCTCGGTGTCTGCTTCCGCTTCTGTTGCCGCCTGTTTGTACGGCGCTACAAAGAACGATCCAAACGCATCGATGTGGTGTCGAGACTGGTGGGTGCGGTGCAGGATCGAGAATTGCTAAAATTGAATAATTCACCAAATTCGCTAATATTTTGATTAATTAATGAATTTGTATTTTTCCCTTCCTTTAAGGTGTTCCCCATCGGCTATGCTTGCTTCAATGGTGCTTAATTAATAAAAATAATAATAAAAATAAATTTTCCAATTTTTCAGTTCTCTACTGGGCTGTCTACCTGATGTGATATTCGACTTTAAATTCCCGAAATTCCTTCGTCGAACCGAGTGTTTTTTTGCTATTCGATCTCCGCTGATTTGATTCCTTCGTTGCTTGCCATTTGTTATGCCAAAAATTCAAAATAAATTTATTCGCTGAATTTGCTGGCTTTGGCTTTTAATTTTTTAGCTTCCATTGTTAGAGAGTGAGGGTGTTTGAATTTGAACAAACTTCCGAGAGATGAACTAGCTTTGGGAAATTCGGATATTTCAGGCGCCTATTCCTGTCTGCGATTGAAGCTGATGCTGCGACGAGAATACAGGTAAAATAGGTCAAATGCCTAAGTCAAATGCCAATAAGGTTGTGGGGTTGGGTCAATTTTTTTTTGTTTTATTTTTGTGATTTCTCACCAAAAATGATTTTTCTAATATGTTTTCTGGGATTGTTTTAGCCGGGATCCATTTTGTATTGTAATTTTTTCTTAAAATTATTTTTAATAAATTTAAAATTATTGGGGAAAAATCCATATTGGCATTTTCGCACAACGCTATTATTGGCACTTTTAAAATGGTCTGGATTTTGATAATTAAAAACATAATCAAGATCTAATTTGGATTCACACATAAGTACGTTGGATGATGTCCGTATCATAATTCATAATATATCCTTTTAGCTACTATCTGATCCAGCTCTACATACCATGTTGGTGAATTTGCGACCCGATCAATACACAATACATAGATCTACATTATTTAGGTGTCATGCTCGTCGTCGTCTCATGGGTACAAAATTAGTTTTTGAATTTATTTTTTTAAATTTTAAATTATTAGGTCTCCTTTTGGCTCGATAAGGATGCAGGTGGATAATGGACATTGGATGTAATTTATATATTTTTATCATTTTAGTCCCCGCTCGGGTATCTTTGGGCGTCACAACGTTAGTTTTTTAAGAAAAAAATAATAATTTGGGGCTAGAAATAATTTTTTAATTTGGGACCTACGAATAACTTATAGAAAGAATGAATGCATTAGTGGATTTAATTTTGGAATTGATAAACATGACACACCAATGGATCATCCATTCCCTTCGAATCCGATCGCTTAAGCTTGCTCACGATGACCACTCAGGCCTCAGGCATCAACTCCAAGTTGCCCCCCGTCTCTTACATCAAAGTCCATCTTTTTTTGCTTAAAAACTAAAAATTAATAAAAAAAAAATAAAAAGGCCGTGGACGTGTGGATCGGCGCCTGTTTGGCGTTCATTTTCGCCGCTCTGTTGGAGTACGCATTGGTCAACTATTACGGACGCAGGGAGTTCATGAACACGGAGAAGCGGGGCCGAATGCACGGGGCACGGCTGAGCATGGCATACCAACAGGCAAGTGCCAAATCCGAAAAATTGGAGGAAATCGAAAACCGAGAAATAAAATTCATTTTTCCGGATCAAAACCATTATTTCAATATATAAACTGCGGATGATAGAAGGAAGATGCGTTTAAGATTAAACTTTAGAAATTATTCCAGGAGTGTCTGTGTCCTCCGCCGCCCCCCAACATTTATCATCCCAATTTCTTTGCGCCCAAATCCCCTCCGTCCACCCACCACCTCACCGTCCCCTCCATCAACAATAATAACATTGGCGACGGCGACCATCCGCCCCTGAACCTGGAGAACAACACTTTCTATGCTGGAGCCACGGGAGAAGGCGCAAAGCGCCGGAGGCGCCGTTGGGCACGAATTCCGATGCGAGCATTGAACAGAGTGCGACGACTGCTTGGGTCCGGCATGGAGGTGTCCAAGCGTGTGGACATTGTAAGGACTTTGGGGAGTAGGGTCGAAACCGAATAACGCTATAAGTATATTTGTATTCTATGGCCAAATAAATGCTTTTGGAGAATGATGGCCAACTTACTGATCGAATGGATCAATCAATTAATAAAAATTCATTGAAATATTTGGAATCAAATTTCGGTGCCTCTTTTACGAGACTAGGCATCAAAAATTAGGGTACCCATGATTCAGTTATGGATCAAATCGACCAAAAAAGAACCTAAAGACAATATTTTAATGAACTCCTTCCACCCTTTCAGGTTTCCAGGGTTGCATTCCCCACGCTGTATCTGTCTTTTCTCGGTAAACTACTGTACTCTCTCTCTCTCTCTCTGATCTGCTGGTTCCTATTTCCCCTTTTCTTTCCACAGGTTTCTACTATCTTCGCTTTGTGCTGTTTCAATCCCAGGAATGGGGAACCATGAAGAACATTTGATGAATCTAACTTTGTCTGTATCTACTGATCTCCTTATTCCATGAACATTGACTGAAATTGCGGGTCTCAAAATGAGTTTATTTGCTTCATCAAATTGCCCTTTTATGACAACTTGAAGGTTTAAAGATTTTAATCCAAAGATGAAAATTGATAAGAGATAATGAAGAAATTTTCAATAAATAATGAAGAGAGTAAAATATAGAATATGTAAATGAAGTGAATTTAATAAAATCCTGGGTTCGGTTAGTTCTGATTTCCTAGAATTATTCTGATTTTGTAAGATCAGATCTGACATGTGAGAAAAATAAAATGTTTTTTACCTAATTCGACCATTAGATGAAGCCTTGATATCAACGTTCCTTTGAAGTACTGGTCCATTAATTTCTATTATCTCAAATCGTTTGAACATGTGAATATCGGAAATTATTACAACGAAAACCTTCCTTCAGTAAAGGATGTGGATCGGTTGTTAGTTTTCAGCTTTTGAAAATATTTTGGTGTTGGCGATCTGTCTTTTTTCCCTTTCTCTGATAATATTTTTGTTCGTTTCGTAAATTGGACTCATTGCCGATTCGAGGTAAAAAAATCAATGGATCATTAATCATTATATCTCATTTTAAAGCTTTTTCTTTAACACATAAGAAAGAGTCCCACGAATTAATTTTTTATTTAAAAATAGCATGTATATATTGATCATCTTTTAAAAATAATCTATAAGTTTAATGATAAAATAATTTTTCTAACATGCGTTATATTTGGCTCCAACAAGAATGATTAATTAATTTAATTTTCATTTTCAGTCAGCCTTTTTTCATCTTTGGCGGCTTTTCCCCTTTGATCTCTCCCGTTTCCTCGTTTTCCAATTTGTTTCCTCGTCTTTTACACCATTTTGCCCGCCAAAAGAACAAAGCACATTGCGGAGGACCTTACGCCTAAAAGTCTGGGCCTCAAGGTCAGACGATGGAGTAAAAGTAAACACAGAAAAGGACTCTAAATGGTTCATGGACCCCTATCGAGTTTCATCATTGAATATTTACACTCCAATTTCCATGCCTAAATTTCGGTAATTTAGTACAAAATTCATATTAAGGTTTAAGATATCCGGCATACAGAGTGACGGCCATATGATTGCATTTCTTTACTCAAAAAGGAGAATTTGTTCAACATTTATAAAGCTTATTTCGATTTTTTAAATATTTTCTGCGAGTTTCCCACAATTTTTCATAAGTCTTCTCAAGTTCAACATGGTTTCCTAAATACCGTATTCTCTCTAATAGAAGGGCCTCTCTAATTGAAGGGGCCTCTCTAATAGAAGGGGCCCCCTATGAGGGGGTTGAAAAATAGAAGGGGCCTCTCCATTTGAAGGGGCCCCTCTAATTGAAGAGGCCCCCTCATTTTGGTGATGAGCCATTTCCTCAAAAATTTTTTGAAGCCATATATTCTGCGGTCGCCTGAGCGTGGTCGGGTTGTACGACTTTCGGAGGTCGGATGTCCACATTGAAACGAAAAGCGCTGTTTAACCATTTTTTTATCCAATCATGTTGGAACAGAGAAGCAAAGAGTGAGAGAGAACAGGGAGTTTAGAGAAAATGAGTACACGTGTGCTCATGTAATAATTGTAGTTCGGTAATGTGATTTCTTAAAAAATAAAAAACGGCCAAAATGGGCGTTTCTTAAAAATCGGCAAAAAAGTTTATTAAAAGGAAAAAAGTAATATAAACTTTGAGCAGTATATTTAGTCGTTTCGTTCCTATGTGGATATCCGACCTCTTAAAGTCGTGGAACCCGGCCACTTTCTGGCGACCGTAGTATATGAATATTTAGTTTTTTGAACTATATAATTGGGAATGTTGATCAAAAATTGATCATTTAAAAAAATACATTTTAAAATAATTTTTGAAGAAAATTATGTTGATCCTAACAGTGACAGAAAGATAAAACAGTTATATTATCTTTTTTTAATCTTTTTCTAATACCCTTAAAGAATTTTCAGCCTTTGAAAAATAGAAGAGGCCTCTCTAATTGAAGGGGCCTCTCTAATAGAAGGGGCCCCTTGGAAGGAGGTTGAAACAATAGAAGGGGCCCCTTCTATTAGAGAGAATACGGTATCTTACTCCTTCCCGATTCATTTTTTTTATCTAAACATCCATTTTTGATTCCCATTAAAGTTGTTCTGTGTGTTCATCTACTTTGTGATTGATGATTTTGTTTTGTCGACCGTGCTTTGTGTTTTTGTTTTAATGAATTAATGTTGTCCGTGTTGATTGGAGACCGTGATCATCCTCCTCCTCCTCTGTCTTCTCCCCAAATTCAAAAAACCATGATTAACCCTTTCCCATTGCTTTTGATCTCCTCCGACAACCACACCAGTTCCAGTTCCACCCCCATCCCTTTCCAATGTTCCGCGTTGATTTTGAGATATTTTTTGGTGATTGATCATGGGATTCATCCTAAAGGCCTGGTGATCAAGCTTTTTTTGATAGTTTTCCCTACCCATAAATTGTCTTATGCTATGATCAGTATATCCGCGTAATTTTTTTTGTCATCGCCATAATTTAGATTTGATTTTTTGATCTGGTTTGGGAATTTTTACTTATACGGTATGATGGTTCAAAAAATTATTTTTTTGGACCTTGATTTTAATCCTGGGTGATTTTTTTCAGTTACCATTATCCTTCCCCAAAAACAACTTTCTGCCGATCAATTTTGCCAATCCCAAAGCCATCCATATCCTGTCTTCCGCTACCCCGCCGGCCATCCATTTGTCAAACTCCCTCTGGGTCTCTATCAAATCCATCCAAAGTCAAGGTGCTCGTCAACATCTGCCGAAAGCAACAAACCCCTTCCTCCTTGCTTGTTGGCCCTTGTCCCACCTGAGCCCTTTGGCCCTTTACACTCATTCAATTCAGGGTCCAGACCCAAAAGTTGATCTCGTCGATCTCGACGATGACCAATCCCTCGGGGTCACTCCCCTCATCATATTCCACCTCCCCCCCCCCTCCTCGAACAAGTTTGTCCTGTCCTGTCTTCTTGTCCTCTACTTCCTTCTCCTGTCCTTCTCATAATAACAAATGGCCCTTTCGGGGAGGGGGAGGAGGTAAGATGACCCCGAAACCCGGGGGATCTGGCGGGAGATTGGGGGCAGAACATGACAAACAACCTCAAATACAAACGGAGAC
>LDKF01000877.1:27012-46301 GCA_001026735.1 Rotylenchulus reniformis
CCCCCCCCCCGATATTTTACATTTTACACCCCATTCTCTTGCTCCTGCCCCTTTCTCCTTTCTCCCATCCCAACCTTTTACCTCCATTCTCGTGCTTTCTTCCTATTTCATTCCCCTTTTCCAGATCCATTTATGCTTATTCATCATCACTTCGCTTCCGATGAAACGGAGAAATTCGATCTCTTTCCGTTTTTTGCATCTCAAACGTAACCTTTTCACTCAAAAACCAAAAAACCCTTTCAATTCAGATGCCATTTAATAAATGACAACAAATCCCTCGAAAGGATAACAAAATCCCAAACGGAAAAGGAAAAGCACAATTTCCACGCAGTCGGTCAGCCGATTGTCATGATGGGGTTGTTTTACATATCTAAAGAATGGAATAAATTTCTATGGCTAGAAAATGGTGCAAATAAGCTATTTTTGGCTGATCAGTGGAAAATTGCCCAGGGTAAATTGAGCTTCTTCCTTCGGCTGATCAGATCAGCATCCGCCTCCCCCCGTTCCAAAGTACCATTGTTCTTTCTTTTCCGATTCGCTGTGTTTTGTGCTGTTATGTACTATGTATTTATGCTGTAACTGCTGCAGGATTGGATTGGGTTTTGCCTGCATGATTGCATTTGTCCTCGGGGATTAATTTTCCTCTTTCGCCTCTCCCACCATTCTTCCTCCATAGCTTTTAACATTCGACTTGTTCATTCTATGCTTATTACATTACCCTTCTCAACCACCTCACAGATAGCCCTCAAATAATTTTTAATTTTGGACCAATTCTCGAGTCAGTTACCTTTATCACATAGGTATCCTAATTCCTAGTTAGATATCACCTACACCTTTATCAGTTACATATGTTTTATCTCAAGCTTTTCTAACGTTTCGAAGTTTCCAACAGCAGGTGGGTAACTAGCCAGCAGCAGGGTTTGCACTTTGCACAGGTGGCGGAAATGGGTAGTCCAAAGAACAGAATATGCTTTGCTCATTGGTCAGCCAAAATCAATACCCCGAGGGGGGGGGGTGGACAANGGGGGGGGAGCATGTGAGCTCTGTGAATAATGGACGGGGTAGACCACGGATTTGTCTGTCTCTGACTGTATGCCTCGTCTACCGGTCTCTTCCATGCCCATTGTCTTTTTCCGTCAGTCTGTCTGGCATCCTCTTCTCCTTCTCCACTATCCCACTTTCTCTTCCGGAAGACCTTCCGGTGGATGATCCCTTCCGAATCCCATCCATCCATCCCCACCATCTGTCCTTTATGTATGCTTTGTTCCTCCTCTGTTTATCCCTCCGGCGACCCAGCCCGTCCAGTTGCAATTAGCACCA
The DNA here is from genome assembly GCA_001026735.1 of Rotylenchulus reniformis. NCBI lineage: Eukaryota > Metazoa > Nematoda > Chromadorea > Rhabditida > Hoplolaimidae > Rotylenchulus > Rotylenchulus reniformis. The sequence goes on from LDKF01000877.1 coordinate 28,333, forward strand.
AATAAATTAAAATTTTCGCACTCAATGCACTTTAAACTTCGAAATCCACCGGTGATCTATGATCCTCAAAGCAGCTGCTATTTCATCGAAATTTGCCCACTCTTAAACTTTATTATAATAAACATCGCTACATTTAAATCCAATTTCATCATAAAATTTTTCATGAAACAGGAAATCATCACTTATATATAGGGTCGTACATTTCCAGCCCAAAAAAATGCCAAATATGACCATAAATGACCAAAAAAATGCCGAAATATGCCCAAAATATGCCCCAAATTTTCCAAATATGCCTTAAATATGACCGAAATTTTCGCTAAAATATGACCTAAAAATACAAAAATTTTGCTCAAACAACATAATAAGCTATTTTTAAAGCGGCTTTTGCATTTTAATGTTATTTCAAAACAAAAATTAAAAGTTAGATTTTCCAGGTCCAGAGTGCCAGTGGCCCCGATTAGAGGCCACCGGAGAAAATTTTTCTGAAAATTTGCATTTTTCCCTTAAAGAATTTGATCATTTTTGTTTTGTAAATATGAACGATAAATATGAGCGTTCTGAATAATTTTTAGGCAAAATTTTCAAATTTCTTCTAAAAATGCCGAAATATGACGGTCATATGCCATATACCCAAAAAGTCCAAAATATGCAAAAATATGACTTTAGAAATCCACTGTAGAAAGTTCAAATCATGGTAAAAATGCTTTTTACGTGATTTTCAGGCCATTCTGAGCCCGCAAAAAAATATGACTTTGCTGGAAATGTACGACCCTACTTATATAACAAGATTTATGAGTATATTAATTAATAAATTAAGCCTTTATAGGATAGTCTAGTTTGTGTTAGTGAATGTGCCATTATCCCTCCAATTTGACCGAACACAACAGTCCGCCGATTAGGCATTGAACCTCTGCAAAGTCAGAGATGCTAATCCGAGGAGATGAAGCTGGAAATGACAGCCGTCCCTTTGTATTTTGGGGCTGGGAAGATGCGAGGAAGACCTAAGAAGGAAGGCGGTAACCGGTCGAATGACCGCACTCTGCTGACTATGGGCATGGGGGACTATTTTCTTCTTTTCTTTTTTTTTCTCTGTGCTCTGATCGGTGATGACTCCACAGCTAGAGGGTAGGGAGAGATGCTGATCTGTCCATTTGCGCATTAATTCGATCCCCAAAATCAGCATCCAACTGAATTTTGCATCCTAATGAACGAGTTTTCAACAATTCCAGTGAAATTTTTCATCATCAATTCAAATCATAAAAGTTAAAACCCACTCCAATTCTTTTTCGTAACGGCAACCCTAATTTAGCAAAATGGATCCTAAAATTGTTAAATAACGGACCAAATCCAACTCCTAAGAAGCGAACACTCACTTTTAGCTTTCTCAGCCAACAATTCTCCCACGATTCTCAGACATATTGGCAACTTCATTCTCACTAGACAGGTCCAGGATTTAGGCATTCCTTTTTAAAAAACAAAAAGCCAAAAAATGAGTGTGAGCTCTCATTGTAAAAATTCTCCAACAAGATTTTATCCCATTTGGAACTCAAAGTTTCCCATAGCATCCTTCAAATTTTCTCTCTGATGATCTCTCATTATTTAACTTCCACATGAACATTTATTTTTCTCCATTTTAAACCTGCAAATCAGCTATAATACATAGAATAAGATTCAGAAGAGGGAAAGAGCAAGAAATAAGATGGGATGATGAGATGAGTTGCGGAAGATGAGCTTTGTTCATCGCACACTCTCCCTTCCACTCCTTCCTCTTCCCTATTTGCACAACATTTTCGCACCATCCCCCACAATTATATTTTGAGAAATGGGAAATGGAAGGTTGTGGTGAGGAAGGTGAGCTGAATGGGATGAGTGCAGCCAATTCTCAATCCTTTTCCCATCTGTGTCGTAATAAGAAGATCACGACAAAATTTGGCCAATAAAGGAAATGGCCACGCCCTACCAAAAGCAGCTTTTACCCTGGATCCATGGACTAGACGCCAAATATTGTTACTCGATGTTTTATTCCATCTATGGTCTGATTAGTTTAGAAGCTTAACTTATAATTTTGGATTTAGACAAAAAATTGTGACCCATTCTTTACCTTTCCGCAAGATGTTCAAAGATATTCATAGAATAAAATAAATGTCGCCAAAGATGTTGGCAACAAGGGGGGAGAATAAGAAAGGGTGGCGAAAGGGTCAAGATCATGAGGACCCAGGAAATCGTCAGGCGCTGAGTGACCTTTTTCTTTATATTTTTCGATTATTTATTTTTTGGCCCCCCTGATCCCTCTCCCCTCATATAATCACATCCATCCCCAATCCTTCCTCCTCCTCCTCTTCTTCCCTTCGGACATATTTCTTAATCCTTCATCGCCTTCATTCATCATATAACCAACAACAACACCACCACACTTCCTGTCTGGCCTTCCTTCACATCTGCTTAATCTGATCTTTCCCCTCCCCCTCTCCTTGTTTTGGCAAAATACAATCTGTTTTCTTCCCCTTTTTCCATCCGATTGCTTTGTATCCGATCGGCCTTTTTCCCCTTCGGACCACCCACTTTTTCTCATCTTTATAAGCCACCGATCTGCCCATTCATCAGATTTCATTAGACTTCATTCAACTTCTTTCCAATTCCGTCCATCCCATTCGGTCTTATTCCTTCCCCTTCGCTTCGTTCCCCCTCGATCGTATTATTCATCGGAAGTTGTTCGGAAATAAATTTGTGGAAAAGTGTGTCGAAAGAGTTCGCAATTTGCTCGGGGCAATCAGAGCCCAAGTCCTCTCGAATTTTCCTTATCGGGGTTGGTCGCACTCGGAATTTGCGACATACTCCGAATTTGGTGGCTCGAACCGGGACNCCCCCCCCCCCCCCCATTCTCGTCACTGAGCGCCCCATCAGCCGGGCCAATCAACTCATATCGTCAAGAAGGGTCCCCTCCAGCCGGGATTCTTCACCTCCCTGTGTTCTCGAGTGTCCTCCACACGTTCTCTCCGCGAAGTGCTCCACTTGCCGAGCCCTATTTTCATCATGATGAGTGCCATTCTCAAACAGCAACTTGAAGGGGCAACCGTCGCCCTGGTGGAACGACTCAAAATTGCATCGGTCCACCTCGCCAAACTCACTGACCGTCCTTCCAGAGAGGAGGAGGCAGAACTTTCCGTCGGAGTGGAGATGGAACTGGTCCATCTTGAACAGCGACTTGCGCAACTCAACAGTGTCATCGAGAAGTTCGACACCTACATAGCGGGACTGCCAAGTCGAGAGGAGCGCGAAAGTGCCGAGAAGATTCTGGAATCATTCCCGACCTTCGAAGACGAACTCATCACCGGTGCGAGCACACCAGGTCCGTGGCCGATCATTCGACTTCAGAACCGAGCAACCGAGACGATCAACAAATTCCGGGCCTATTTGGCGGTCCGACCGCGCATCATGGGGATGTCAAGTGGCAGCAGTGTGGCCTCCCGCTCATCGCGCCACGAACAGAATCGAATCGAGCACCAAGAGGGTGCCCACCAGAGACGATCGAAGGTCAACGAGACAATGTTGGATGATGTATTCATGCGCAACCCCCCGCCTCTACAAATGGACCTCGATGCTGATGCTGGATTGATCGGCGCGAGCACGGTCGTCGCGATGCGCAACCTAGGAATAGCGCAAAATCCGCAACCGACGTTCGGCGCGAATGAGCAACCTACTCGCACAGTGCCCATCACGATGGTGTCCCAGCCTCCACCAATTCTCAAAAATACGCCACCATCTGCGCCTCCTCCATCGACCAATCAGACGATATCGCAGCAAGGCGGCCAATTCGGGAATCCGCCACTTGGGAACACCTTTCATCCGTGGAGTGCCTTGAAGGTCGAGAGTGTCAAACTACCCAAGTTCGGAGGAGACATCAGGGAGTGGCGTACCTTCTGGGCGGCTTTTGACCATGCAGTTCACTCTCAACCCTATGCACCCTTCCAGAAGCATCTCCTTCTTCTCCAGCAACTCAAGGAGAACTCACCAGCTAGGGACGCAGTCAGCGGCTACCCTCCATCCGACACCAACTACCCGCTGGTGGTCAGCATATTGACGTCGAAATTTGGCGATGACAAGGAGCTGCGCGACTATCTTCAGTCACAACTGTTGAAACTCGAGCCAGCACGGGACGACTTGAAGCACCTCGCTCAGTTCGGCCAAGAAGTGGAGCGACTTTGCCTCCAAATGGAAGCTTTGGGGAATGCATCCAATGACATCATTTACAATGTCATCAAATCGAAATTGCCGCGCAACATTCTCTACAAGTTGGCTGAGATGGAAACGAGTTCTGGCCGGGACTGGACTCAGAGGGAACTTCGCAGAGGTCTCGCAACAATCATCCGTCTTCGACAGAGCGTCGAGACGAGCATGCGCAACTTTCAGCACCGGGATGAAGGGTCACATCGAGTCGAACTGAGCCATGCGCGCAACCCTCCGCCGCCTCGCGAGCCTCGCCAACAAGAGCGTCACCGTCCTCCTGACCGTGTTCTACCTTCTCGCAACTTCCAAGTGATCCACCAATCTGTGCTCGAACGCCGTCAGGGTCCACCTTACTGCTCGCTGTGCCTTTCAGAGGGTCACAAACCGAGTCAGTGCAAGAAGTACGCCACTGCAGAACAGCGGCGCGATCGATTGCGCCAACAAGGACGCTGCCTGCGTTGTCTACAACAGAGTCACCGAGTGGACCAATGCAGGAAGCCGACGGTGTGTACTGTCTGCAACGTCCGAGATGATCACCACTTCATGGTCTGCCCGAAGAGTCAACAACAGCCGAGCCATTCAGAGAATCGAGGGCGCCCGCCAACGCAATTCTCGTCAGCACCTCGCCACGGGAAGCTAACTGGAGGGAACGCAGAGCCACTGAATCTGGCAGCGCAGGCGGCCGCGACTCGCACTCACTTCGTGCTGAACGAGTCCGTTTGGGAGCCGCCAGACATCGCTCCGACCCAGGACCCGGCACATGAACCGCATTCGCTCCCAGAAGTCACCACGACGAGCACATTTGCCGCAATTCACGAGACCGACATGAAGCCCACACCGATTCGCCAGGAAGGGTTGCTGATGACGGTCACCATTCCAGTTTCTTGCCATGGCGGACCGCCAGAGGGAATTCCTGCGCTGGTTTTCTTCGATCCTGGAAGTCAGTCCAGCTACATCACGGCGGACATGGTTGAGCGTCTCCGACCAAAGAAGATCGCCGATCAACGCCTCCGTCTCTTCGTATTCGGGAGTCAGCAACCAAAGCTGATAAAGACGCCCACTTTCTCGATTTGGCTGAAGAGTTTGGATGAAGGATGGGAAAAGATGGAGATGAACTCCATCGACGCCTTTTCGCCAGAGATGGACACCTTCCAGTGGGACGGCAATGATGTCAGTGGGCGAATCTGTTCGACCAGAGGGACTCCGCAAATTCTCATCGGGACGGAGTTTTGGAACTATTTCCTCGGTCGTACTCTGCTCGGTCCGGGTCTTCATCTCATCCGAACCGTTTTCGGATCCGCCATTGGAGGGAAAGCGTCCTTGCCGCCGCGTCAACAATCCATAGCTTGTATGGCGGTACATCCGAGCAATGAAGAGGCGATGCCGATGCCGGAACCCAGCACCATCGAAGATTTTCTCTCCATCGAAGGAATCGGCATCACAGATGATCCAAAAGCGAACGAGGATGACATCGCAAAGCGGTTGTTCGACAAAGGCGTCTCGCAACATCCGGATGGGCGTTATATTGTGAAGCTTCCCTGGCGCACTCCACGAAAGCCCATCTACTCGAACTGGGCGATGGCCTACAGCCGATTGCGTTCTACACTGCGTCGCCTCTCCTTCTCTCCCGAGCTTCTCGAAAAATACAACGCAATTTTTGTCGATTACGAGGAGAAGGGCATCATTGAAGGAACTGACCGAGAAGAGGAAGAATTGTTCTTGCCTCATCATGCAGTGATCAACACGAAGAAAATTCGGCCTGTAGTCGATGCCAGCGCGAAGATCAAAGGAGGGGAGAGTCTGAATGATCGCCTTCTGCGCGGACCTGTCATTCTTCCACTTCTAGTGGCCGTTCTACTCCGCTTCCGTCTCTGCCAGTACCCACTTCTTGCAGATGTACAGGCTGCATTCCATGCCATCGAACTCGACTCAGAAGATCGCCGTTTCTGCAAGATAATGTGGCTGAAGGACATCACTCGCCCACTTTCTGCCGAGAATTTGGTCTACAAGAGGTTCACCCGCGTCGTCTTCGGAGCAGTCTGTTCGCCATTTCTCCTTGGTGCCGTCCTTCTTCACCATTTCGCCGCTTATGACAGCGCAATAGCCAGGGAGATGGAGAGGAACACCTACGTGGACAATGTTCTCCTACAATGCGAGAGTGAAGAAGAAGCACTCGTGAAAGCCAAGGAGGCGAAGACGATCTTCAACGATGCCCAGATGAATCTGCGCGAATTTTTCAGCCACAGCCCGGCCATCATGACGCAAATACCCGAGGAAGATCGGCTCAACAAATCCATCGCAAAAGTTCTGGGCGTTGAATGGGTCACGGCAACCGACACTCTCCAGTTCGCCCTTCCGCAACCACCGGAATGCCAAGTCCCCAGCCGCCGCGTCGTTCTGAGCACCCTCTCCAGCGCGTTCGACCCACTTGGTCTGATCGGGCCTTGCCTTCTCCCCGCGAAGCGCATCTTCCAGGAGCTGTGGGAGACTGGGCAAACTTGGGATTCGCCACTCTCTCCAGAAGACACTTCCAGATGGAACCTGATCACGGCTGCTTGGAAGGGCCAGACCCTTTCTCTTCCCCGTCATGCCATCATGATGAATCCCACGAACATCCAGCTTCACATCTTTTCGGACGCTTCCGAGCACACCTTTGCTACGGCTATCTACCTTCGGAGCGAATCGAGCACCGGGATCATGAGCCAATTGATCTTCTCGAAGAACCGCCTTCGACCGCGCAAGGCACGGGACACTTTCACGATTCCACGACTCGAACTCCTCGCCATCCTCATCGGGGTCAGAGCGAGCAAAATTCTTCGAGACGAACTTCATCGACCTCTCAACGCGGTACACTTCTGGTCGGACTCGCGCATCGCACTGGCCTGGGTCGAATCCCCTGAGCCGAAACCGCCATTTGAGCAACGGAGGATCCTGGAAATCCGTGAACATGGAACCGGCACATACCATTTCGTCAGGAGCGAACAAAATCCCGCAGACATCGCCAGCAGGGGTGCACAACCAGGGGAACTGTCGCAAAACTCCCTCTGGTGGAATGGACCGTCATGGCTCCAACTTCCGGAAGAAAATTGGCCCGACGAATGCCAATTCACGATCGAGCAACCGGATGATCAACCAGTCGATGAACCTACTCCAGAGGAAGAAATTGAGACAAGCACTTTTGCTGCCCAACACAAGGCAGTCACGGAACCCATGCCGTCCGTCTTCAACATCGCTGGTCATAGCTCTACTTTCCCTCTTCTTCGGGTGACCCTGTGGTGTCTCCGTTTCATCTCCGCAACACGGCGAGGCAAATCAGGCCGCCTTCCTGAGGTCTCTGCGGCTGGAGCGTTCACCGGCACAGACTATCGAACCGCTCGGATCCTTCTCGTCCAACAAGAGCAGCGGCGCCTCCTTGCGGACTACAACACTCATCCGACATTGATCAACGAAGATGGTCTTCTGTGCATCAAGACACGAATTTCCAACTGTGAAAATGCCGAGGCACTGGCGCAACCAGTTCTGCTCCATCCGCGTTCACCGCTTTCCCACCTGTTAATCCGCGAACTCCACGACGACTTGAAACATGCAGGGATCGACTGGACGCTCACCAATTTCCTCTGTCGTTATTGGATGCCCAAGGCTCGTCGAACGGTCAAGGAAGTACTCCATGGATGTCAAAAGTGTCGACGCATGAAAGCGCCTCCTTTCTCTCGCCCTGAGATGCCGCCAATACCAGCCATGAGAGTCCGGCCCGCCCGTCCATTCGAGTACATCGGCATCGACTTCATAGGCCCAACTCTAGCTCGGCACGCTGGAGCCGCCACGAAGTGCTGGATCATCATCATCTGTTGTATGGTCACGCGAGGAGTCTACTTGGAGCCGACATGGGACACCTCAGCGCTCTCGTGCATAAATGTCCTCCGCCGCTTTGTCAGCCGTCGTGGTCGACCCAGACGAATCCTCAGTGATAATGCTCCGACATTCATCCAGGTTCACAAGGCGCTCGACATCCTGACCGGTCCGCCACCCGACACACCGCCCTGGGAATTCGCTGCAAAGAAGGGAATTGATTGGCGCTTCATCCCAAGTTATTCCCCATGGATGGGCGCCACTTACGAACGCATCGTCGCCCTGGTGAAGAACGCCGTCCAGAGAACCATCGGACGCCGAATTCTCGACTATGATGATCTCTCCTCTTTCCTTGCCGAAGTCGAGGCCAGCATCAACAGCCGCCCACTGACTTGGGTCTCTGATCAACCGGATGCACCAACTCCTTTGACGCCAAAGGATCTGATCCAGAATGGCGGACCAACGGACATCGAACTCGGCAATTGCGATTTGGACGTCGACGATGAGCGACTCTCGGGTCCAGAAAAGTTGGCAGCACTCTGGAAGGCCTACAGGGAGGCCGCTGATGCGTGCTGGAGAAAATGGAGCACGGGATATCTTCTTCTCTTGCGCGAGCGAGCGGGATGGCATCACAAAGGACCGAGACTTCAAACACGAACTCCACCAAAGGTCGGCCAGATTGTTCTCGTCGAAGAAGATCTTCGCCCGCGCAATCTGTGGCCACAGGGACGCATCGTTGAGCTCAATGGGACTCCGCCGAATGTCCGAAGTGTCCAGGTCAAACTCGGCAACGGGAGGATCTACACACGCCCTATCAGCCGATTGTGTCCTTTGGAGGCAGAATTGGACACCGAAGAGCCAGTGACGACATCCGGAGAAGCAACGGAAGATCAGACCAAGGACATGCTGCCAGAGGATCCGGCGATGTCCATCAAAGAAGTCTCTCCCGAAGAACCAAAGGGCCTGGTGGAGGACACGGCCGTCGGGGCATCTCGTCCGGAACAGCAAAATGAACACAACTCATCTCTGCCAGTCGCTCATCCCGGCCACCGGATGATCACCAGAGGGAAGTCAAGATTGATGAATTCTGCCGCAGCCTTGGCCATTCTGTGTTTCTTCTCGATGGCAACAACCGGTGTATTCGGATGGTTTGGTTGCTGGCACCAGGATTGTCCGGGATGGTCTATGCCAACTGTCAGCGCCATGGATCAACCTTGCGACACATGCCATGTGAACTGCACACCACGAGGCGTCACCATCTCCAGCCCTTCGGAGGTCCAGAAGATCGCTGTGTGCTGCATGCATAATTGCGTCGACAGGACGGGAATCTCGGAATTCACATATGAACTCTCGCCCGAGATCCTGGTCAACGAATACTCCTGTGTGGCATGGTTTTGGACCAACTCGGAGCGATCTCACAGCACTTCAGTCATCTGTCCGGCAGTGGATGAATGTGACCTTCTGGATTGTTACCTGTGCATAATGCGTTTGGCCAACCCTTCGTGCAGCCCTCGTCTGACAGCGTGGCTTTACCTCATCCTCATCTTCTTCTTCTTCAGTTTTGGAGGATGCTGCCTTTCCTGCATCCACTCGGCTCGATGGCTCGTCTCGATCATCGCAAAGTTGATCGCCTTCTTCCTCTCCGGGCCATTCCGCCTCGTTTTTCGCCTCACTGGACGCCAGTGGGAAGTTCGAGACCAAGAAGTGATTGCCCAGAACATTGAGCGTCAAGCACGAAAAATCGGACAAGATCTTCGAGAGGGGGCGCGCCGAGCTCAACGGAAGGGTCGCAATTGGCACAGGGCTCTACGTCTTCATCTGAGTGTCGTCCTCATCTTCATCGCCTTCATTGGGCCGGCAAAATCGTCGGACACGATCTCCATCATGTCGCAAACGGAGCGCTGCGAAAGAGGGAGTCTTGGCCTCACTTGCCACATCACGACGGCCACAACCTTCACACTCCTACCAGCTGGTCAAACCAACACTCTACTTCTTCGAGATGAACACGGAGTCGCCCTCGGCACACTCACCTTTCAACTTGAAGCTCTCGACATGTTGTGCCTCCAAAAATCTGAAGCATGGATGAGGTCCTACTCGATTGAGCATGCAACCATCAAGCGGTGCCCACGCGCCGGATCTTGTTTTGGCGACCATTGCGGCATGGTACGACCCGACAGCGCCATTGCAGAGCTGAAACACGTCCAGCATTTTCCGGGGAACTCCTTCTGCTACGACTCCACAAGCTTCTGGGGCAATGATTGTGCTTTGCCAGCGTCTTCATGCTTGTATCACCGATTCTTCGCTCGTCCCAGCAGNCGCCGATGCCAATCTTGAGTTCCCACTTCATCTCCAATGGTCGATCGGTCGCAATCATCGACAAACTTCCCGAAGATCTCCATTGTGCGACAGAAGAAGCTGCTCGAACGTTCAACTGCTCACTGGCCTTGACAGCCTGCGCCGGATGTTTCGCAGATCACGCAGAGGGCCAAGTCGAGTGCAACTGCCGAGATGTCCATCTCGATTCGTTCATCGAAAATCCCGAGAAGAGGTTGCCCCAGACGATCGCCAAAATCCGCCTGCGAAACGATGGCCCAGCGATTATTGCCAGCTATGTGTACGCGCCCCTGCAAATTCACGTGCAAATGAAGGATGTGACATTGCTGCTTCAGTTCCGGGACTCAAAATGTTGGATCGAGGAAAGCCAATTGCATGGGTGCTACCGATGCACGACGGGAGCCCAAGTGGATTTTCTCTGCAGGTCGGACAACGCCTTCCCGCTGGCCACCATACACTGCCCAGATGAAACAATCTTTGTCGCCCAATGCAGTCCGAACGGCACGAGAGGACGTCAAATCCTACCCTTCAGTCATCCAGATGTGAACATGGAATGCGCTGTGGACTGCCCCGCGGGGGAAACCCACTTCACGATGAACGGAACCCTTCATTATATTCCTCTGAGGGCCCAATTTGGGCATCGGCAACGCATCTCGGAGAAAGCGATCGCCGACCCAGATGACTCATCCGGATGGGGATGGCCAGATGTGGGCTTCGATGGATGGGCGGTCGTGCGCTATTTCGGAGGAGGGAGAGTCCTGATCGGCGTAGCCATCACTCTTCTAATCGCCATCATCGCCATTTTCCTTTTCGTCCGCTTCTCGCCATTCTTCATGACGTACCGAGCTCTCGCCCGAGCAGTCACCTTGATGGCATTGTTTCGTTCAGTTCATCCAGAAGTACACCAAGTCGAGGTTCTCCACGAGATGAAAGGACTTTGGGCCAACCTTGATGAGCTTTTCCCGCCTGAGTTCGTGAAATGGGCGATCTACGGCACTCTGATCCTCTCCATGACCTTCGCAGCCGCCTCCGTTCTTTGGCTTTTCTACCAGATGATCCACGGATGGTGGGTTTGTCATCGGCGGAATGACCTTTCGGTGCCCCTGACCTCTCCGAGTCGTGCTTCAACAATCACTACGGCTCTCGGACGTGTCAATCTCTCGACAATTCCTCCGGCTCAGGATTGGTCATCGCTTCCGCCGTCGTTCCAGGAATCGTTGCACAACATGCGCTTTCACACCCAAGCTTTAGTGGCGCAGTTTGCACTTCTCCCATGTCAAGTCAATGCCGCGAGCACCGAGAATTTTCCGAACATTCAGCAGTGGATGCGCCGTGAAGTTCTGCCCGTCCTCCGAGAAGTCACTCCTGTGTTAGCGGAACTGGACCACGCCATGTACACGATCCAACAAAGATGTCATCCTGTTGAGAGGACCCCGAGACCAAGACCGACACATCGTGAATCGACGCCACGAGAAGCAATCCGGATGTCCGTCCTATCACATGGGACGGCACTGCTCGCCATTTGCACTCTCTTCATCATCCTCACACCTACTCCTACGATGGCGGGCACAATTGGTCAATGGAACAACGAGAAGAGCCCAAACTCATCAGTTCACCGAGTCATCATCATCATCATCTTCCTTTTAACCATGATCACTTTGGTCTTCGGTGCCATTTTTTTGGTTTTCTTCCGGAACCCCAATCAACATTGGCACCATCGTCCTCTACTAACCCATTTCTTCGGGGTTATCGCATTGGCCATCTTTCTCACAACCACCGTGCTGGGGGACGGACCATCCTTCGCGATTACGATCAACAAAGGACGGCAGGGACAAAGAGACCAATCAGCACCAGAGGGAGGACAAAGCGACCCATCAGCATCAACATCGCCGAGAGGGCGGGGCCATTCAAATGGCTGCACTCTTCCCACCAGCATCCCCAGCACTTTCAGCCATTCATTCATTCGTCCAGATGGCGAAGATTGGGACGGATACATCGGCCTCTCCCTTCTCAATTTGACCTCGTCACCCTCCCTTTACTTTCAGCAATTTGAAAATTATAAAGTGAAATTTGAATCTGATCTATTGGCCAACTACCGAAGCTTCAAGATGTCCAACAAGTGGTCTTCCTCGGGATCTGGCTGGGGAGACACCGAAGATGAACAAGGGAACGAAGGGAACGACCACCACCAAGATGGAACGGCACCGGATGAGAATGAGCACCCGCCTTTGGTCATCCCGCCCGGAGGATTCGGAGAGTCTCACCGCCGCGGGTTAAATGCCGTCCGCTGGGTCCGTCTCGATCGTTGGATCCAAAGCCGATTCGGTCCGATCTGGCATGAGCGTCAAGAAGTCCGTCAGAAGGTGGAGAGTCGTCTTCGCGAGATGACTTTAAAGCATTACAACACGGGGGAACGGATTGCGAATTGGGTCGGATTCTCCAGACAGTCGGCCGCGCAGGAACTCGTGACACCAAATCAAACGGTAGCGGAATTTTGGCGCAATCGTCGTCCGATTGAGAATGTGAATTTGCCAACTCTGATGAGAGAAGGGGGCATCCGCGGCTTTGGTCCAGGGAGTGTGGCACGCCAAGCGATCACGGGAAGATTGCCCTGGAGATTCGGTCAGCCCCATCGGGATCTCATCCCCTTGCAAAACTTGGAGGTCAGCGTAGAAGTCCAGCACCGTTCTGCTTCTCTTCAGCTTCGCCATCAACATCCAGAAGGGACGAATTTTCAGCAACTTGAGGCCCACATGAATCGCATTGAAGAAGCCATCCGCCGTCTGGAAGTGCAAGTCGCCCGAGGAAATCACCAGGAGGGTCTCTGTCCCTACCCATCCACTTCCCGAAGCACAATCGGCATGACTCTTCGTCAGGGTGACCAGCAGAAGTCGACCAAGAAGGACCAAGAGAGTTCGACTAAGAAGAGCAACAAGAAGAAACCGACCAAGAAGAACGAATGCCGTGGCAATGGGAAACCCGACAGGCACCAGAGAGGACCCTCACCACCACCCTTTGGTTCTGCATTTGGGTCTGTATTCCTTCTCTCCATCATCATCATCAACTCCGCCTCGTTGGGGGAGGGAAAACAAATTCCCAATTCATCTCTCCCACTTCCCATCTCTGCCATCAACATCATCCCAGAGGTCTTTGGTCATGATGAAGTCATCGCCCAATTCTGCATTTGGCCGATCCAAATCCGTCCCCCCATTCATTCGCCCATCGGAGAAGGGTCTTTGTGTTGGATAGACGGAGGGCAAGTTGGCGGCGGATTGGACAACAAATCGGACAAAACCGACCAGAAGGGGAGAAAGGGGACAGCGAAAGAGGGGGGAGGCACAATCTTCGTCACAAGTCGTTGGTTCATCATAGATGCACACCCCGCCCCTCCATCCGCTCATCACCACACCCCATTCATCGCCCAATTCATTTCTACTTCGGCCCAGAAGACCCTCTTCCCCTTCATCCTCCACATTTTTTCATCTTTGTCCCCTCCTAGACGATCTTCCTTAATCTGTGCTCCAATCTACTTCTCGTTTGAACACCTCCCGATCTCGCCCAGGATGCGCTCACGTTCTTCTTCTTACTCGAAGGTGGGAATTGATGGGGTCGTCAAGAATGACAGGAGGGGGGCAACCCGGGCCATAGGGGGACTTCCCGTCATGAAGCCACGACCATCAGTCCCGCTGCCTCGTCAAGAAGTCGACACGAGATGCCAAAACGCGACTACGTCTTCAAGTCGTCCGCTATCTGAAGAGGAACTCACCATGAAAAGGGAGATGGAACGCATCCTTAAGACGATCAACTCCGTGTTCGACCCGTCCATCCCTTCGCCAGGGCCCATCGGGAGACTCCTACAACCGATTAAGTTCCGGGGATGTCCATCAAGTCCGGTGCTTCACCCAAATCCCACCGTCTCTGAGCCCTCAATTTCTGCTGCATGGCTGCTTGATGAGCTGCTTCCGCCTTCTCCGGAGAAGGAGCCGGCACCTGCACCGCAACAACCCCCCGACATTCCGCCCGAAGTCGAAACACCACAGCTAAGCCCTTTGGAGGAGCGAATCCACCAATTGCTCATGAGGACCAACCCGTTGTACAGCCATGTTCACCTCTCCAAGAAGCTCATCCTGGCGCAGAAAACCCGGGAATCTGGGGGGGACCGGGACCCCGAGAGGGATGAGGGACAGCAAGAACTCGGGATCGAATTGACCCAGAAGGAAGAGAAGAATGGGAATTCACCGGATATTATTTTGGTACAGGATGCACCGGCACCAAAGAAGACAATCCGCTCGGTCATCAACTCTCGTCCCGGTCGGCGCTCGGAAGATCATCCAGAAGACGCACCCAGGGACCGCAACTCGTTCCACAACAAGCCATTCTACCCGAAGAACTACGATGTGTCGCCGGCCCGCACTCATTCAGCCACTCCGCCAGAGGGGCGCAAGTCGGAGAAGTACCATCAGGAGGGACCCTCAACATCCTCAGGCCACCGTCGCCGAGAGGGCCGAGAGGGAAAAAAGGATCGCCGAGATGAGTCGGGACATCGCCACAATCGAAAGCGCCGCTCCCGCTCTTCAAAGTCATCGTCCGTCTCTTCACGCCGTCCTCGTCAAGATGTCATCAAAGATGCCGCCCGCCAAGAGGCAGTCAAAGTGTCCTCCATGCCACTCGGTTCTTCGACTCTCCCGGCCCCGGTCGCACTCCACCTGGACTCGTCCGCCTTTTCGGCTCCACAGATGTCGGCTCCACAGATGATCGGCGCAACAGAGTGGGCCAACATCCCCGAACATCTGAGAGGTCAGATCAGCCAGCTGGTGCAGCACGCAGTTGGAATGAAGGCCTCTCTGCATGCGCTGTCGGCATCGATGACCATGGCCACATTGGGATTGGAGATGCCACAAGGAGTTCTGCCATGGGTTGAGAATGTGCTTTTGCCTGCCATCGTCCGTGCGCACCAACCGCTTGCAGTTCTCGGGGCGCTTCTTGCTGGGCTCGCGGAGACGGCACCTGGCGGCGGCCCCGGGAGTGTCGCCAAAGATGTTGGCAACAAGGGGGGAGAGTAAGAAATGGTGGTGAATGGGTCAAGATAATGAGGACCCAGAAAATCGTCAGGCGCTGAGTTGATCTTCTTTATATTTTTCATTTGGACCATTTTTGAGTATTTATTCTTGACCCCCTCTAATCCCCCCCCCNCCCCCCCCCTCATATAATCACAGCCATCCTTCTGGCCTCCTCCTCTTCCTCCTTTTCTGACTTATTTTCCCATTTCCCAATCCTTCATCATATAACCAACATCATCCCCACTCTTCCTGTCTGGCCATTCATTCCTTTAATCTGATCTTCCCCCTCCTCTGGCTTTGGCAAAACACAATCTGTTTTTCTTCCTCCCTCTTCACCCGATTGCCTTGGTAAGCTTTTTCCATCCATCGGACCACCCAACTTTTGTCCTTTATAAAAGCCATCAACACAGCCTTTTTTCAGTCTTCATTCAACCATTCCCTTTGAGCATTCGCTTGGTTCCCCCATCCCACCATCAATCGTATTATTCATCGGAAAGTGCGGAAATAAATTTGTGGAGAAATTTGTGTGAAGAGTGGGGAAATTGGAATTTGCCCGGGGCAATCGGAGCCCATCCTCTCGAATTTTCCTTATCGGGGTTGGTCGCGTTCGGATTTGCGACACATACTGCAATTTAGCCAAAGGAGTATGCTTTATCAAAAGATAAAGCTTTGTTTTTTCGCAAAGATTTAATTTAGGATTTTCTCATCCAAAAACAGGTTTTAGATTCCAAATTACCTTATCTTCCCAGCTCTACATTCGCTTGCGTCAGATCAACAATGTGGTACCAAGTTGGCGAAGCCGGCGGCCAAAGTAACATGGGTCTGGAGCAGGTCAATTGTTTGCGCTCGGGCAAACTCCAACTGATCATGCCCGACACGCCGCAACTCAACTCGTCGGTCCCGCTGTCGCACTATGTGCAGGCGCCGCTGGTGCCCATCTTCCCGGCGCAACAGCAGCAGCAACAGGCCAAGTTCACGCAGAACAACCCGAACTTCCAGCAGCACCCGGCCGGTGGAAACGTTGGCAAAGTCAGTAAAAATGACAAAATAACGGCCAATTCTTCAAAAATTTGGTTGAATGAGAGCGGACCATATCTGAATAAAAAATCAATAATTAGCTTGATCAATGATCATACTTTAAATTCAAGCAATTTTTTGATTTTTTTTCATCAGGTAGAGTCCGTCCTTTCGGCTTAATATTTTTGGATTTTTAATAATTCTCATCGCTTAATAAGATGTTTTATCTTAATTCTTAATGAATTCATCGCATTTTAGTCATATCCCAACAAGCGACGCATTCATCGTATGGGAACAGCTCTGGTGATGGCAGCTTCAACAACTCTAATGCCATGTCGTCGTCGCCCGGCTCTGACGGTGTTCGACCGTAACACATGCGCATGCGTCTGGACAGCCGGTCGCCCCAACATCCTCAACAGCCACCGATGCATGGCGGAAACGGATACGTGAGTTTGGATATTTAGGATTTTTGATTTTTATACTAATTGAGATTTTTTGTCAGAAACACAACTTGATGGGACCGCCGATGGAAAACACTGAAAACTACTACAAGACCACGCTGTGCACTCAATTCATGAACAGCGGCCAATGCAACTACGGCATCTCGTGTCGATTCGCCCATGGAGATCAGAAGTTGCGTCGTGGTGGTGGCTGTGGTGGCCTCGTATGTTTTTTTGGGCTGTAAATCATTTTATTATAATATTATTTTTTTAAGAAACCGGCAGATCCCTTGGTCAACGAGAAGGTTTCCTCATGAGCATTTAAATTTTTATAATCCATTTTTCAGTACAAGATCACGTTGTGCAAGTCGTACACTGTCACCGGGGACTGCAAGTACGGCCAGCAGTGGTGTCAACCCAACTCATCACCACCCAACTCATCACCACAGTAATTTGCACCTAAATCTTTTTAGAAACAACTATGGAATTATCTTTCAATCAAACGATAGAGCTTTAAAAGAGCTACAATCCCATTAAATTTGATTCAATTTGGCCAAGTAATTAAAAAGTTATGGCCTAAACGATGGGTTTTTGGCCATTTTTTGCGGTAATTTGGGTATAACTTTTTAATTACTTGGCCAAATTGAATCAAATTTAATGGGATTGTAGCTCTTTTAAAGCTCTATCGTTTGATATAAAGATGATTCCATAAAGTTGCTTCTAAAAAGATTTAGGTGTAAATTACTGTGGTGATTAGTTGGGTAGTGATGAGTTGTGGGAGACCCGTCAACAGTGTCTGTTTGCTCATGGCAACCACGAGTTGCGAGCCAGGTTTGTTGAATTCCTTGGACATTTTCCCACTTTTAATTTTTTAGTCCTTTCACTAACAGCAATGGTGCGGTGCCATGCAACACCAACAGAACGGAGCACGTGGATACCACCACAACCATCGCTAGAGCAACAGAGCATGCCGAACATGGAACCGGGGCATTGTATGTCTGTCGATCGTTTGGGATCCAAACATCATCGATCACCGTCTTCT
>LDKF01000878.1:2602-14885 GCA_001026735.1 Rotylenchulus reniformis
CCCTTGCTCGAATATGGCACAGAAATTTGGAACCCTGAAAAGAAAGAATATTCTATGAAAATTGAAAAAGTGCAAAAGTTTTATACAAGAAAGGCCTTTCAAAAATGTGGTCTAGTTCATCGTCCATATTCTGAGCGGTTAAGAATATGTAATTTACAAGAATTATCTGCACGAAGAAAAATCACAGATCTTACGATGGCTTATAAAATTATAAAAGGCAAGACCCATCTGACTCCGTCGGATTATTTTGTTTTTACTAAAAGAGCCTGTAGGAAGCCCTATTTACTGCAGAATAGAAGATGTACATTAAAAACACAACATAATTTTTTCATTAGAATTGTCTCTAGTTGGAATAAATTGCCCAAGGAAATTATGGAATTTTCTGATTTAAAAGGATTTAGAAAAAATTTGATTAAATATATCTGAGCGGTGCGGGAAACCCCTAAATTCTTCATGCATTATGATTTTAATTTGTTGTTGCTCACCATTATTTTTTTACCATTCTATCTTGACATTTGACATTGGTCTATTATGTTATATGACCTTTTTCACCACTGTAAGAGTACATTGTACCGTGTAGTTTGAATAAATTATTATTATTATTCAAATATTACTTTTAAAAATTCAATGAAAATTTTATTATTTCTTGCTTGCAAAAAATTATTTAACTTTTTATAATGTCATAAACAATGAAATTGCATCTTTACTTTTAATCGGATTTTATTTATGAAAAATGCCATCCAACAATAAAATGAATTGTTTAAAGAAGAGCCTTTCCTTTATTTTTTCATTTAAGAGAAAAAGCAGGGCCCCCTGTCTAGGGCCCCTTATCAGGGCCCCTTGTCTAGGTTTACCCGCCAGAGAAAGTACGGAACCCGTACAGATTTCGGTGGTAATTTCCGAAATTCTTAAGATCAAACAGTCGGAAAATGAATTTATAGTTCCGCACGGACCCGATGAATGGAAATCAGAGACCAAAAATTCGGAATTGGGATTTATTTATGCTTTCCTTTCAGAGAAAATTTAAGGAGGAACTCAAATATTGCCGAGGAACTCAAATATTGCCAAAAAATGCTTAGTTCACTGAACTAAGCAAAAAATGCTTAGTTCACTTTAATTGACGGAATTATCTACAAAATTGACGGAAAAGATGATTTAGCTATTTTGTCCCCTCCAAATTTCGGGAAATACTTTTCAATGAGCATCATTCGGGGTTTTGCGCAGGTAATCAGAGTTGCAAGAAAATTTTTAAAAGGTTAAAATCCTTCGGGGTTTTTTGGCCGAACATTTTGGTGACTGCCAAACATGGACCTGGAACTGTAGAATTTGCGCGCATAATCGGATCCCCCGGAAAAATCACCCTTGGCTCAACCCCATAGTCACAAAAAAATGCAGACAAAGTAAGTAGCAGAATAAAAGTATCAGCACTAATTTTCCATTATTTTTTAATTTCAAGAAAAAAACTGGATGGAAGAAATAAATTTTCATAATGATTATCTATTTTAAAAATAAATCTTGCATTTTAAATGAAAACCTTCAAAGTAATATATATTTTTTAAATTACATATGGTATTGTATTAGAAGTGAAGAAATTAAAATTAATTACAATAAATAAGTTTACCATAATAAATGAACGAAAATTAACAGAAAATAAATATTATCTGTTCTTTTTCATCATAAAAAATATTTACATAGAAAATAAATTTTACTTCTATTGTATTAAATTAAAAGGTCAAATTCAAAATATTTTCTGACAGATTTTAAAAAAGATAAAATCCATTAATAATTAACTTCATTGTAATTTGCAAGCATTTCTTATTGGAAACCCGAAAGAAAGACTGCAGTGTTTTTCACGGACTTAGAGGCATCAATTATAGCAAAGATCCGCTAATGATGATATTGGAAAAAGTGGCGAAGGATTTTCCGGAGGCTGAACGCAACGTATAGCAGAGCGCTTTTGAGGCCTTCCTCTTGGAGAAGGTCCAGACCAAACAATGGGTCATTCTAGGCGACAGTTTGCATTCCAAAATCCCAATTCATTGGAACAGAGAAAAGACACCTTTTGGAAATCATCCGCGCCTTTGACAACAGTAGTTCTTTCATCAATAGTGAAGGCCGTCGTTATTATGCTGGGTCGTGACTCCTCTCCAAGTACAAGTCATATGTAAAATTATTCATGTTAAAAAAATAAAATAAAAATAATCAAATATTAGTTTGTTAACATTAATGTTTGAATAATATAATATAATTTTATTAAATATTATGACAAATATCAAATATCAATAATAAAATTAAAATAAACTGATTTGAAATAAAACTAACAAAAAGAAAATTAAAACTGCATTAAACAAAATATAAAATATAAAATGCAAAAATTTAGAATAACAAAAAAAAATAAAAAATATAATGGCTGAATATTATTCTGAATAAAAAATGTTATTGATTGACAATAAGTAAAATATAAAATATAATAATGATATAAATTTTTTATTCCTTATTAAAAGAATTATTTATCCAACTCGTTAGCCTGTATACTAAATAAATTTTAAGGAATTTACAAAGAAAATATAAATTAATCTAACTTGTAAGAATAAAAATTAAATAATATATATAGTTAATACAGGATTTAACACTAATTTAAAAATATAAAATAATTATCATAATATGATTTCAATCATTATTTATTCCAAGAAAATTTATATTTTCAGACCAAATTTTAACATTTTGTAATAAATAAGAAAACAAAAGCAATAAAAAATCGACTAAAGTATTTTATCTTCAATTTGATTTATCAAAATAAAAATAAATCCCGAAAATTTTCAAAATAAATTATCAAAAAATTTAAAAAGTTATTGAAATGACAACTTTTTTTATTGAAGTGACAACATAATTTAATCTAAATTTTTCTCAAAAATTTCATTAAATCAAATTTAATCATCAAATTTGTACTCTACCATTTAGGAGAACAGACATTTAACAATACAAATCGAAGAAAAAATTCGTGTACTAGAAAAATAGTAATAAAAATTTTGACAAAATTCACATCTCAAATTATATATATAAGGTTCATGATCAGAAAAATCCCGAAAAAATTTAAATTAAAAAGAAAATTATACTAAGGGAAGCTGTTATATTTTTAGTTAGTAAATCGAAACAAAAAATTGTCTTATATTTTTTAAAAATTGAGTTTTATTCTAAAATTATAATTTTTATTATTCCTACCTAAATTCAAATTATATTTTATTTCAGATAAAATACAACAGATACCAATGAAAATCAATTTTGATATAAAAAATCAATAGACGATGAATTAATTAAAAACTTTATTAATATATTAGATAACTTAATTTTTAAGAAGTACATATGGCTGAAAAGGAAAAAATAATTGAAAATAAATAAATTTATTTTTGTGAAAATAATTTAAACAAATATAATTTCAAAAATAAAAATTAAAATATAACTCAAAAACAAAAAGAAATAGAATAATATAATTAATTAATTAATATAAAATTGCTCAACTATTTATAACTAATAATAATCATTCCATACATTATAAAAGAGATATCATGATAGTTTTTTAAATATTAATTTACATTGAATTTTTTAATAAAAATGTAAATAATTAAAAGTAAAAAATATCAATAATATAATTTTTAATAAAATTGATCCTTTAATTTACATCTCAATAATTATTATAGTAGCTTTTTTTAAAGAATGATGTATAGCTAATATTTTGTTACCAATGTTATATCATATTTTTAAATATAAAAAATAATAAACCTCAAATTTGAAACTATTGAGTTCGCTCGCTTAAGGGTATGAGAGGTATGAAGGATATAATTAATTAGTAGTAAAATTTAATTTGCTTAATAAAATTTCAAATATAATTATCTAAGCTAAAACTTCATTTAATTTATATATTTAATTTCCAAACAAATTAATATTTTGATTTCAATTTTAATGTTTTAACTTTTTTTATTTTTTTAATGGTGAAAAAATACAATTACATAAAATATTTAAATTCATTTGAAAAATTTAAAAAAGGATTAAATTCAAATGTTGTTAGAAAAACCATGATCCTATCAATCAACCTGTATGCAATAGTAGCAAAGAAATAGTAATGATCCTATCAATCCGCTTGTAAATAGTAACAAAGAAATAGTAATAAAAAATACATTATGATCAATGGTAGGTTATGATTATGATTTGATATACTCAGTATTACTTAAGGATTTTAACTAAAGAATATTTAATCTATTAAATATAAAAATTAGAAATATAAAATCAATGTAATGACTAATTTAATAAATTTACAAATCAACCATTTGAAAAAATGAGCTGTAAAAATCATTTTTAGTTTAAAAATGAAAAGGGTTCAATACATAAGATTATTTGTTAAAATCATGCTTGCAAGCTGAAGAATAGCTAAATGAGGAAATAGATATACAAATAAAAATCAATGTATTTGGATAAAGTTATTCGATTTAAAGTTTAAAAAACACAATTGCTGGATTTGGATAAACAATCTTATGCGGGATTTCTACTTAAATTATTAAACTTTCATCTAAATTTGTTGAAAAATTCATTATATGGAATTTAAAAAATATATTTTTTTCATATCATAAATATATAACGATGAAAAACTAATAGAACAAAAATATGAACTATTATAATTGATATATGTCTTGGTTATACCGAAATTATAAAAAATTTTTAATAAATAAATCAGCAATATTCTTATATAAAATATTTAGACAAAAATTAAATAAAAAATTTAATTTGACGAAATTTTTTTATATAATTGAATTATATCATATTACTAGCAGTAATTTTTAACTTAATTTAAAAAAGAAAATAATTTAATTTTTAAAAATATTTAATTCACAAAATTAACAAAATATTTAGTTTAAAATAATTTATTTAATCATTAATTGTACACCTCATGGCGAATCTCCCTGAATTGAAGAGGGTTTTCGTGACAGGCGACCGTGACACCGGTTTTCGTGACAGGCGATCGTGACACCACACTTCAAGAATTTGCCCGCTCTCCTACAATCGGGTTGTATGTCTGTATGTAAAGTATAAAAATAAATTCAAAAGGAAAAATTTAAAATAGAAAAATATATGAATAAATAATAAATATTTATTAAATAATAATCCCATAAAATATAATTAATTTTTGTAAATTCAAAAAAATATATAAAATATATATTAATCGAATATAATGTATTTAAATTTTTAAAAACAAATAATATAGTATGTTTTTTTTTCACATTGGAATAAGATGTTTACCAAATAATATTAATAAAAAATACAAATCAATATTATACCTTATTTGTTTGGTATACTTATAGCTTTGTACTCATTACTTTTAAATTAGCTTAAATATGCAAAAATATACGTTGAGAATTATTAATTTATTCTTAATTAATTAAAATAAAAATTAATTTTTACCAACTTAATTTTTATTATGAATCCAAATATCAAATATTTTAAAGTTAATTTATTGTTAATAATATATATATATATAAAAGCATCATTTTATTGACCAACAAATTTGCCAAGTATTAAAAAAAATAGATCTGTAAAAAAACGAATTGTAATCGAATTTGATACATCAAACCGAATGCTGAGTGAATCTACACTTAATAAAAGAACAGAAAAATTTTCTAAATCAATTATGGAATTTTTGCTAATTTATTTAATTCTTTCGATAAATATATGTATAAGTGATTTTAAAATTTATACAAAATTCAAAAAATAATGAAAATCATTAGATAGATTTATTTTTTAAACTATCTTTTTTTAATCGCTTAACAGCAACAGTTATTGAAAGCAATAAACATTCAGGTCAATTATAAGTTAAAAATCTATATAATATAGAAATAATTATTAAAATTAATAAATATAATAACAGAATATACATGATACATTGATTAATTTGGTATAATTAATAAAAAATTATTGTGTTAAATATAGATTTATATAGATACAAAGAAAATATTTTTTAATTAAAGCAAATAGTGATGTAATAAATTTATATGATTCATATTTAGTTGAGCTATAAAAAATTCATTAATTTGATAAAACAATTAATTATGCAGTTAATAATTCATAATTTTCTTTACTATTTAGCCATAATTAACAAATTCAATTTTTGTTTATTTGACATTACTTTTATAATAATAATAATTTAATAATTTTTAATAATGTAAATAATAATTTTAGATGAATTTAATTTTATATATATTATATAAACCAATTTTATGATTATTTTTATTTTTTTAATAAAGCTAAATGATCCTTCTCCTATTATTAGTTTTATCTATGTACTTCCGATGAAGGAATGCTTGGTCAGCAAGTACAATACAACACAGAATGTCCCCACAACAGGATCAATTTATCACACTCCCTCTCATATGCATTTGTCGGATTAGCAGATTTGATCATTATCTCCATTCCTCTTTTGGATTTTTCCTTTAAAAATTTACGAATTGTAGTTATGGGTTAAAATTTTTTTATGTATTATTTTGATTTGTAAACCAATATACTTTTAATTTATAATTGAATTAATTTATAATTAAATTAAAACACGTCTGCGCAACATCATTTCCGAAAATCAAATTAATTCGATTTTAGAATTAGTTCGAAAATCGAGTTACGAATTTTAAAAATTAAAAAAACACATTAAATATAAAATATAACTTAATTTTGTTAAATAAATTTAAATATTTATTTCAAAAAGTTGAATACATAAAATAATGAATATAGGAAATATTTCGAATAAAGATTCCAGCAAGATTTTAATAAAATAAAATATTTAAATATAAACAATAGTATCTTCGTATAATAAATTATAATTTATGCATTATCTTTTGGCCCTTTAATTTAAAAAAATTCCTTTGAAAAAATTCAAATTTTCCAACAATTATTTATTCAAAAGAAAAATTTGTTTTTTAAAATGGATTTTTCATCTGATTTTTCAAAAAAAGGTGCGGATTTTTCGATAAATTTTTCTTTAAAAATTTTCATAGTGCTCAATTTTTGTAATGCACAGAATATGGGATTTTTCCAAAATTTAATGTAGTTCATATTTTAAGAAAAATATGATTTGTTTGTTCGTTAGAAAAAAAGAGACCGGAAAGGGTCGTTTTGGTTTTTCATCTGAGTTTTTCATCTCGGTTTTTTTTGTTTTTACGGTTTTCGGTGTCGGTTTTTTGCTGAAAAAACCGACCGAACGCTTCCAAAAAATCTACAAAACCGACCTATTTTTTTGCTAAAAACTCGAAAAAACCGACCGAAAATTTGTTAGGTTTCGAGCAACTGACGAAAAATGATCAATTTTCAAAATAATGGTAGGCAAAAATTCAAAAATTTCTCCGCTAAATCCTTCAATGTTATGATCATATAATGGCTCAAAATGTTCATGGGCCTCTATCGGGACCAAGGACTAGCTGACTAATGACTAACTGATGATGAAAGGACTAGCTGACTAATGACTAACTCAATATATTCCAAAATTCATCAATTCATCTATATGATAAATCAAAAGATCTCATAAATTCAAAGGAACTAAATAAATTATTAAATTTAATTTTTATAAAATTTTTAATGTTTTTTAAATTAATATTTACTAATATTATTTGAAATTATAAAAAATTAATGGTTGACAATTTATTTTGAAGAGTAAAATCTTAATGTTATCCAATAAATAAAAAAAGCTCAACTTCATAATATAAAATTAGGTTAAAAAATATTATAAATCCATAAATATAAGCTAATTATTTTATTCTATTTGAATATGTAAATAAACTTGTAATAACAAATATTATAAATCCATAAATATAAGCTAATTATTTTATTCTATTTGAATATGTAAATAAACTTGAATAAATGATTATTTAAGAATCTTCAGGATTTGATAAATTATTAAATCAAAAATATAAAAAAAAGTAATTTTATATTTATATATCATTATAAAATTCAATTTTAACAAATAGCTGAATTATAAAGATGAAATTATAAAAAAATTGAAAATTATTATACCATAATAATTAATTAAAAATATTTCATAAGAATGTAGATCAAACGTTATAAAAGAAAACATTATACTTAAGGATACACATTAGAAAGACTTTCGATCGGTCGGCTTTGACACAGTCTTCAATAATCCAGGGCATACCCTTGTAAAGATTTTAAAAAAGCTCTCGGTATATTTATGACATGATTATAAGTTAATTTATAAAAAATATATTAATTATATACAAAATTTTAAATCCTATATTAAAAGAAATAACGAAAAAGATCGAAAAAGATCTATACAAATTTAGATAAAAATAAGTAAGTTCGCATAAGGATATTATGAATAATAAGAAATAAAAATTAGATTTGAGCCCAACAATGTGAAAATTAATTCCTAAACTATTTTTAAGAACTTTCGATAGCATCTCTCAGATATGCGAAGATATGAACATCTTTAATAATTTAAAAACAAGTAAATACTTTCGCTAGTTATTTTTTTGCGATAAAATTAAAATTAATGAATAAATCTATCTCTTATAATAATTTAAATTATTGGATTTAATATAAACAGTGAATTTATTTATTGATTCTTTATTTAACATAAAAATCGACTCACTAAAGTTTAAAGAAAAGGACATTTATAAAGTAGTTTTAAAATAAATATTGTTTAAAAATGATAAATGAAAGATAAAGAGACCATAGTTAATTCCCATAATATAGAAATTAATAAAAATAAAGAATCGGACGAATTATAGAACATAAAATAAACATATAATTTAAAAAATGTATGGGTGTTATTATTTGTTCTTTGTCAAAATATTAATTATCAATAAAATATTATTGAAAAAGTTCACATGAAATTTTAAACTTAAGAATAAATTAACCAAAAATAATATTCTTAGTAATATATAATTTAAAAAATAATAATTAAAATCTTTTTAAGTAACACATCATTATTGATGAAAAGGAAATAAAAATTTGAACTGAGTAGATAATTTGAAGAAAATAAAAATTTTTTAGTAAAAATTTTTAATCAATAAATATAAAAAACAACAGTGAATAAAATATTAAAATTATTAATTGAAAATTAATTTAATAATGGATAAAAATAATTTATTAGATATATTTAAAAATATAGATAATATAATATAATTTAATAAAAAATTGTAAAATTTTTAAAATTCTAAAATAATTTCAAGCTATCCAAATACCCACATAATTGTTATATCGCTTAAAAATTATTGTCTATATTTATCCCCTGATTTTATTATAATTATAGACGATAAGTTAATTGTTAACAAAAAAATAATGAACATTTTTGCTAAAAAATGTTTATTTAAAATAAGCGCTTTAATAAAGTGAAATATATTTTTATTAATGTATTTAATAAATGTTAAAATAATATAAAGAAAATTATAAAGGAAATGTAATTGGCAATGAAATTATCTTAATTATAAAAACTAATTTTGACGCAAAAGATTGAATAATTCAGAACAACAACAATAGAAATGAATATAATTGTCCCGCAAACCAACCTAAATCAATTTACTATGCCATTCAACGGGGAACATATTCTCCTTACTCTGCACAAAACACATATTATATCAAACAAAGCTTAAATAAAAAAAAGAATTCTTTTTAAGTAAATAAAAATTGTAATATGTAGATACGTTTATTTTATGTTATCTGTTTATAAACCAATCTTTAATATTTGAAGTCAATCCGCCCAAAATTGTTAAAGTGAATTAAATCATATGATTAATTTATGGGAAGATAAATAATAACTGAATTTTTAAAACATAAAAATAAAATAATTACAGACTATCCTGTTTTTAGGTCAATGAAAAATTAAATGAAAATTATCCCAAATTATAAACATTAATATAACTTAAAGAACTAAAAAAGAAATATAAAAATAGTGTAAAATTATTTTACAACTGTTATTGTTAAATGTAAATAATAAATAATTTTTATATTAAATTAAAAAGTATATAATTTAACTATTACATGATAATATATTCATTCAAATTATTATAAAAAAAGGAAATTTTCAAATTATTATAAATAAATATTGAATATTATAAGCATGCTATTAATTATAATTATGTATATAAACCACTAATTCAATAATTATTTTTAACAAATTCAAATTTTATTCGTAAAGATAAATTATTTTTTCCCTTAAAAATAAAATAAAAGTAAAAAAATTAATTATATTAATATTTTTTTTTGCTTTTTATAGCAGAAATAAAAAATTTTTCATAATAATAGATTACAATCTTTTTGAAGATTATTTTTTTGTTGATGCGCAAACGCAGAGCTCGAATCGTTGCGAAAGTAGCAATATAATTAATTTTTTAATCTTTAGATATAATTTTATATAAATAATTAAACAGTCTAAAAAATAGAAATATTATTTCGATTGTATTATTAAATTAATTAATATTAATAAAATTTATTAATAATAAAGGAATAAGACGATTGAAATGTACAGATATTCAGTTATAAAATATTAATTGAAAGGATTACGATCTATACTGACTCTAATTTTAAATAAAATCACTAAGAAAAATTAATATTTTATTTTTAACAATTCTTCTTTAAAACTTTTTGTGGATTTTTTTCATTTATTTGATTTATTTATAATTTATTATATTTAAAGACCAAATATTTTTTATAAAAAATGAATTATATAAAGAGAAAAAACAAACTAATACTGTAGATATAAAGGTAAATGAATTAAAAACTAAAATGATTTTATTAGCAATATTATTTGGGTTATTAAAATCCTTTCCCTACAAAATTTTTCATTACAAATGAAAATTAATATTATTTCATAAAAAAATAACAATTTTATTTTTATTTTAATAAAATTTCCTATATGTACAATAAATAGTATATCAAATATAAGAATATCAAAAAAGTTATTAAAAGAAGCTGACATTGAAGTATTATTTTAGATTTTTTAATTTAATATATATATTAAAAATTAATACTTAAGAAATAAATATGAAATTATACAGTATAAAACAAAACAAATGTTGAATAATTGTATTTAAAAATTCTTTTCTGAAATTGTAAATAAAAAAAAATTAAAATTTGTGAAGTAATTCTCAAATAAAATCTTATAGAAATTCATTTAAAAAATAATCAAGAAATTATTTAAAGGCAAACATTTTATTAATCATATAAATCTTTCTTAATATTTCAATAATTAAATTTAAAAACATAAATAACTTTAACATATGAAATTATGTAAATAATTAATCAGCGTAAGTGAGCAATCGCACTTGGTTACTATATCACCAAAAGAAAAAAATTAAATTAAGAAATAAGAATATGTAAAAAATATATTAGTTAAAATCATAAAATAATTGTCAAAAACTACATGTAAAAAATAAAAAAATAATAATAATTACATAAAATTATTGGTTAGATAAGAAAATTTGATGATAATAATAGAGACACATTAAAAGAAGAATCTGTTTATTTAATTCCAAGTATTAGCAAAATCCATGTTTTTATTTCTTGACATCAAAAAACATTCTTTTGTGGCACTATAAAAACTTATTTAATAATAGAAAAAAAAATTCAGGTAAAAAATGTTTATTTAAGTTCGTAATAAAAAAACATAAAGTTCAATTTAAAAGAATAAAAATATTATTTTATTTCTAATAATTAAAATAATTTACTATATTTATGAAATTAAAAAAAAATTAAAAATGAAAAAGTTTAAAAAAATTTTAATTTTTTAGATACATCGAATCAAATATAAAGCAATTACACATTAATAAAGTCACAATTAAATAAAATAATTTATTTTATTATTACTTTTAACTAATATATTAAAAACTAATTCGTTTTTTAAATAAAGTCTAAAAAATTAAAAATCTTCTATTTTGCAGGAAAAAGTAGGCTTCGCTTCAGTCATCATGATAAGACTGAGCAAGGACACCAAAAATTTAATGAAATTATTAAATATAAATATTAAAAAATTAATTAAAAATTTATCTGTATAAAATAAATAAAAAAAGATTTTAAAACATTATTCAAATTGAAATATCTCATGTTTAGAAATAATAATTCTTTCAACTTCTTTTATAATTACAATTCTTCATGAACAGGCAAATTATTAAAATAAAAAAAAAAAGGAAAATAAAATTAAAATAAAACTAAAATTAAGGAACTCTCAAAAGATATTATTGTTTAGGTACCTATTTAAATAATAAATTGAAAAACTGCAATTAATTTTTCGCGCTAT
>LDKF01000878.1:14985-31943 GCA_001026735.1 Rotylenchulus reniformis
ATGAAATTATTAAATATAAATATTAAAAAATTAATTAAAAATTTATCTGTATAAAATAAATAAAAAAAGATTTTAAAACATTATTCAAATTGAAATATCTCATGTTTAGAAATAATAATTCTTTCAACTTCTTTTATAATTACAATTCTTCATGAACAGGCAAATTATTAAAATAAAAAAAAAAAGGAAAATAAAATTAAAATAAAACTAAAATTAAGGAACTCTCAAAAGATATTATTGTTTAGGTACCTATTTAAATAATAAATTGAAAAACTGCAATTAATTTTTCGCGCTATTATATCTTTTTCACTAGGTTTTGTTTGGCCGTTCCTGCGGTTGTGTTTTGGCCTATTCTGTGACCCACGGATGATCAAATTTTTTCTCAACCCTATTCATCTTGCTCACACTATCTCATCATTTTCAGTTTCTCTCCCACCTCATCTTCTGCAAAGTCGTTCATATTTCCATCAATCGATAAAGATGAACGCTTCTTATCTCTACACATTCATTCGTTCACTTTTCGAATTGATTCCCCAGTAACTCTCGTAATTTTTCTTACTTATATGAAGATACTTAAAATAATTGAAAGCACAAATGTTTGCATTAAAATATTAAAAATATATTTAAAAAATTAATTCAGTTCAATTCAATTAAATAATAAAGCATTATTTTTTACCAATTTTAAAATAACAGTTAAAGTTAGATAATAATCAATATATTTTACTTTTATTTTTAAAAATTTATAAAAGACAAAATAATATAATAAGATTGAAATAATATACAATTGATAGATCATTATAATAGTAAAAAGCGTTATTTTAAAAATTTAATTATAAACGAGATTATACTAAATATTAATTTAAATTAATTAAAATATTTTTAATTTCAAAAGCTTGCGTATTTGGCAAAATTTTTTAAGAATATTCAAACTATCATAGAATTTTTGGTATTGCTAAAACTTTAATGGTTAAAACATCATTTTTAAACTTTAGCATCGCGAAAACTTACAAGTTACAAGTAAAATATAAATAAAAATGAATTAAATATTAAAATTTTTCTAAATTTCAAAAGTTTATATAAAAATATATTAAAAGTAATAACGTTGGCAAAGACATTATTAGTTATGATGTTATGATATTTGATAAAAGAATATAATATAATTAAAGCTATCTTTAATCTTTTTTGTATATCACAACGTAAAAAATTTATCATATAAAAAATTTATCATAAATAAAAATAATTTTTCAATTTAAAATTTTACACATCAGTTATAAAAATATCAAAATAATAAAAACGGATTTATAAAATTAAAGTTTAAAATATCATATATACAAAATAATAAGCTTTAAAGAATTGTTAATTAAAAATTAATTTTATTATACAAAAAAGCGGTGCTTGCGCGTTAGTTAAAAATGGCAAGTAGTTGTATTATTTAAAAATGGCAAGTAGTTAGGACGGTTTCCTTTGGTTTCGACGGAGGTTAATTTCGACAGAAAAATTATATTTAAAAAATTAATCTATATATCAAACATGAGGCTTGTATAATTTTCTTGAAAAACTAAGAAGCCTTAAATTTTTCGATTTTTTAAAAAAAGTCCGAGATCTATTGAAAAATCTTTGATAAACATGAGATCCAAGAAAAAATTATTCAAAATTCAAAATCCATGTTGAAAAACACGAAAACCCTCGTTTTTATATAAATTATGAGACCTTAAATTTTTTTAATTTTCCAAAAAGCCTATGAAAATTTGAAAAATCTTTGAGAAAACCCAATACCCAAATATATTTTTTTTTCAAAAAACCGAAGTACATGTTAAACTTATAAAGGATCCAAATCTTTATTAGATTTCATTAATAAAATTGAATTTATTTTTTTCTGTCGAAATCAACTTCTTCCTAACTATTTGCCATTTTTAACTAACGCGACACTTGCCAATTTTTACCAAAATGGCAACTTGCCATTTTTAACAAACGCGCAAGCACGCAAAAAAGCAAACATCCGACCCGGTACACTATAAAATGAATGGCTTGAAAGGAAGGCAATTAGTAAGAATAAAAAATTTTGAAGAAATTTTTTATAAATAGCTGAAAAAAGGAAAAAACCAAATATTTGTATTCAATTAATTAAAATTATTGTTAACTTATTAAGTTGCAATTATGTTTGATCAACTAGCTTAAAAATTATAATCATAATTTAGTTTGAATAAAAAATCTGGTTCGAAATAATCAATGAATTTACAAGTACTTAGTAAAAATTATTATAGAAAACAATTTTTAATTTTTATTTTTATTTTATTTATTAAATATAAATTCTCGAATAAAAATTATTTATTTAATATCTCATATAAGAAAAATAATAAAATAAAATTCTTATATTATCAAGAGACACCATTTCAAATTATCGAAAGAAAAACCTTTGCTAATTTCAAAATTCCATATATATTTAAAAAATAATTTTTTTAAATATAATTTTTAACATTTTGCTTAATCAAAATGAATAAAATTATTAGATATATATTCTATTAATATATTTTTTAAGGAATCGGAGTTTGAAGTGACACCTTGTGACAAAAAGAGTCATCTATAAAATGGACAATAAATTATTTTTTTCAATGAGAAATATAATACTCAATCTTTTGTTATTAAAATTTTTATAACTTTTATTAGTTAGTCAAAGTATTTAGCATGAAAATTAAAAAAACAAAAAATCGATTAAATTTTATGATAATTCTACATATTATAAAAATAAAAATATTTAAAAATTCTCAAATAGAAAAATTTTCTTTTTAAATTAATAAACTATGACTAAAGAGGTAAAACGACTAAAATATGTGATAAAAAATAAATAAAAATATATTTAAAAATCAAGCGAAATACTTATTAAATAATAAATAAAAATAATGAATTTTTTAAAATTCTGCAAATTTTATTTTAAATTAACTTTAAAAGAAATTGACTCAATCCTTAAAAATAAACTAAATTATTTTATTTTTATTAGTAATTTTTATCTATCTGTTTATTGATATTAATTATATATTTTATAAAAATGGAGGAAAATATTTTTTATATAAAAATAAAAAAAAACTTAAATAAATCCACCACTATTAAGATATTATTTCGAGGCGATTATCCAGTAAGTTAATTTATTTTAATTTTCCATTGAACATTAAATAAAGATTTCGTTTTTAGCGGAATTATTCATTGCAGACGAGCATAGAAAACGAGAAATAGCAGACTTTAGACAGCGCTCTCTGAAAATATGTAAATTAAATCTAATCAAAAATCTTATTTATAAAAGATAAATAAAATATAATATAAATTAAGAACTTAAAGTAAAAATATTTAAAAATAAAAATAAAATTTTATTTTAGAATTAAAGGAAAAAATCTAAAAATTGACAAATATATATTTTACTATTGAAAATTAATAAAATAGTAATTTTTAATGAATCAATAGAATATTAAATTATCTATGTGGAAGATTTTAAAAACAAAATTATTAAGATTAATTAACTATAATGACTTTGAACATTCAGGTTTGGGGACATTAAATTTTTTCCACGTTTCTATATAGAGAAAGAGAAAAGTATAATTAAAAATAGAAATAAAAAATAAGTAAAAATTGTAAAAATCATAAACTATTAATTAAAAAATAATATTTATTTTTTAAATAGAAAATCAAAAATGAAATAAATTTAAAAAATAGAATACATTTTGAATCAACAATTTAATTGGTTTTTTTGGAAAAAATAAAATCTAAAAAATCTATTCAATTTTTGAAAAAATAAATTATTAAATAAAGAAAAGATAAAATAATTAGTTAATAGATAACTATAAAAATTGTTATCAAAAAAAATTAATAATAACACTTCGAGCAATCCAAATCTGCACTCTATCTATCTTATCTAATAAATATATAATATGAATATATTTTATTCAATGGTAAAATTAAGTTAAAAATAAAAATGTTTAATAAATCTCATTCATTAAGGTCACATCTTTCAAAAATCAAAATTAGGTTCACTCTCTCTCTAAATTTTCAATCAAATCGAACTTAAAAATAAAATATTAACAATAAACAATAATTTTTCCCCATGAAATATGAAAACGCCTCTGTAGAAGTAGTACAAAAAGGAGAGTGTTATCGAAGTACTACAAGAGGCACTCGAAGATATAGTGGGTGAAAATATATATATATAGGATGTAAGCATGATATTTTATTATATATTAAATAATTATTTATTTATAAAAAAATTAGCCAAAGATTTGTACAATTATCCAACTTTTGATAAACACAACGACTCTCCTAGATGAAAAATAAATAAAATTAATTTAAATAATAACTATTAAGGATATTACAATTAAATAAATGTATTATATTTAGATATAAAATATAGTGACATTAAATTTTTATTTTAATGAATAGTATTTACAAATTTTAAATACATAATAAAAAGGAAAATTATTATATAAATAATACTATTATTGACATGATTATGCACAATCATTCTTATAAAATTAGATAGATATTCTTTTGAAAGAAATATTTATAGTTATCAATATATTATTATTAACAAACTTTAGTTTTAAAAATTATTTTTTATATATTATTGTCTTAAATAGACTTTCTGTCTGAAAGAAACTTCTTATATTAAGAACTGAAGTATTTTTTGTAAAAATAATTATAAAATTGAGTAAAAAGAACCATCATAGGAATTAAAATTAATTAAATTAGCAAGAAAAATTTTTTTGATATCGATATCACAAAACATACCAAAGCAATTGATCGCTGAATATGAGCAAAATCGAAAGATTTTATCGAGAGCAATGAGATCAAATATGATAGTATGAAATTAATTTAACATGTTAATTTAAAATAAATAAAATAAAAATATGTTTCAATAATTTTTATTTTATAGAACCATTGGAAATAAAATAGAGATATTAAAAATACAAAATAAAAAATTGTGCCTTTCACTAAAAAGGAAGGAAGTAATAGTACAAATTTACTCATAATACTATCTTTGTTTAGGAAAAACATATAAAGAAAAGAATATAAATATTAAAAATGATAATATTAATTAAATTTATAGGTTAGTTATTATTGCTAGGAAACAATGAATTATTTATAAAAATATGTGAATTTATTTTACTCATTATATTAAAAGGTAAAACATGTAAAACAAATATATAAAACATAAAATATTTTTATTTTTATTAAGGAAAGATCTAAGAAAAAATGAATTTAATTACAATAATGCTAAACAGAATATAATTTTTATTATAATTATTGTTACATTAATGCATATATGAAAAAATAAATATTATTTTATATCCTGATCAATAGAAATAGCTATTATGCTGAAAATATGATAAAATAATTTGAATTTAATTAAATATTAAAATAATTGATGTTAAATTTTGTATATAAAATTCATTATATAATCATTGGCTCTACTAATTCTAACCTTAATAAAAATTAAAAATATCTACCAAAAAAGAGATCAATATTTTCAACCAATGTTTATGATTTTTTCAAGGAATACATTGATATTATTTATAATTGAATCAAATCTAAAAGAATTTATTGAAAATGAAGAATTTCTAGAAATTTTTAACCGTCCAATCATCATGGTATTAATAATATTATTAATATATTAACTGAAAATTTTTGATTTGGATTTGAGATCTGAATTATGTTCTCTAAAATTGAATTCTCAAAAATACTTAATATATCCCTATATTAATATTTAATGTATATTAATGCTTTAAACATTAATTGAACGAATATATTTAAAAAAATAAAATTGCCAGATCAATAATTTATAATAATTACAAATAAATTGATTATCAGATAATACTCAATTAATAATAAAAAATTCATTAACTTTTAATAAAAACGCAAGAATAAAAAGAACAATAAGTGAGCAAAATTATATAAAATTTAATAAATTGTGATAATCCAATATATTATATAGAAAAAAATTAATAACGAAAGTCCCTAGAGGTTATCGAAGTAAATCTTTGAGAACTTTAATCTTAAAAAGTAATAATGACTTAAATGATTATCAAATATATCAGTATGTTCTATTTCGAGTTATAAAAGTAATTGTATTAAAAAAATAAAAATCAAGTAGCATCAATTCTGTTGGGACTGTGAACGTCGAGTGACCGACGGTATCACGTGATCGTTTTTTAATTGAAATTCTTTTATGATGACGATACAAATGATGATCTGCTCCAGAGGATCGGCAACATTGTTTCATTAGAAAAGGCCGCGAGTTAGAAGATAGTTTTAAATCCAAAATTAAAGAGTTTCTGATGCTAATTTATCTATAAAAAGCAAAGATTTATCGTTTTAAGCTATTTTAATCGAAACATAGTTTTCCAAATTATCATTATTAATTAAAACAAAATTTGAGTAAAATATTTTTTATTAGAATTAGGTATAATTGTGCTATTAAAGTGTATAATTAATTAAAAATTTATATGATCCTCTATTCCACACAGAAATCACGAATTAAGCCAGTTAAATGCTAATAACTAAAAATGGGAAAATTAAATACACACATGCACATAAAATTGATAAGGATATTTGTATAACATAAATGAAAAAATTTTAAACTTAATTTAGTATAGCATAATAATAGAAAAAAATTCTATATTTAAATATTAAAATTGATATTCATTTGTAATTAAATTTAAAGTATTAAGATTAGGAATTATTTGATTATTCACGAAAAAATCATTTTTTTACAAAAATAAAATGACTTAAAATGAAAGACTACCAAAATTCGATCGATAAAAAATTATAAATCAAATGACAAAAAAAAATGCAAATAAAAACTAAATCTATTTTTAATTTAGAATTATTTTTAATTATAAAATGAATTTTAAAACGATTAACATCGGTTTACGCTTCGTTTTAACAAAGGTTTGAAAGGACAAAATATAAAAGTGAAAAATGGGCGCCGTATGAATCATAAAAGGAAAGGGAAGACAGGGTACTAAAATCATTTCAATGGTTTTTGGCGCCGATTTTATAAAATGACTTTAATAACCACAGATAAATTTTAAAATAATAAGAATATTATTATATATAAAAGATATGATAAATAAAGAATGACTATTAATATTATAAAAAATGATTTGAATTTCTTGATTGTATAATAATAAGAATAAGAAAAATAAAAAAATTTCTTCTTTATTAAAAAATGTTTCATACCATTGAAAATTTTGATTTTATATAATTTAAAGTCAAATAATTAATCGAAAATCATGTCGCTCATCCATAGAAATATGTTAATTGAAACATTTGCGCATATAAGGCGAGGCCAATTATGAGCGTTAACCTCATCTTTGAATTTTTTTTTAAGATGATGAGTTTTTTGAAATACGGTAATTTATAAAAATATTTATTTGTATTGATACATTTAAATAAAATGATAAAAATTATTGTTGGAACTGAATTTATTAAAAAGCATATATTAAATTTAATTTATTATCGCTAAGAAATAATACAGAGTAACTATTTTATGGCTCCGAATTTGAGGAGGATATTATGGCATTATGGCTGCAAATATGGCAGTTACCTTGATTAAATATAATATTAAAAAATTAGATTCCATTTCATAATAACAAATATTTTGAAAATATAATAAGTTAATGGTTAATTATTTTATTAAAATATTTAGTAATTACTATTCTCTATTTATGATTAGAAATTATTTTTCCAACTGAGAATAAAAAATATTAAAATTACATAAAAATAATATTTATCAACTCTAAAATTTAAATAAAATATTATAATTATATGAAAAATTCGATTCAAATATTATCATTTTTAAATATTAAATTACTCATCCATTTTTTATTATTTTTTAATACCATGTGCATTGCAATGCCCAATCTGTTATTACGACTTTGAGATTGGCGAATCGATGGCGAGAATGATTTTGGTAATAATAATCATGGAGTTTACGGGTACCGTTAAATTTTTTCATTGAAAGTTACAATTTTTAGGTTCTGCTCTTCACTCAGGGGTTTTCAAGGATGTTAACACAATGGCGGATTCAGTTTTCAAAATTCGAACATTTTTAATCATTTCGTCCGTTGGAGATTTAGGGGTGTAGCACTCTCATAAACATTTAAGGCAAGGGATGGGAGTGGAAAAAAGCGAAATAATGTGCATGGCAGACAGTTAGAAAAAAAGTTCAGGAGAATCGCATCGAGAAAAAAAATATTCAAATCAAGACCCGATTCTTAGGGGTGCATTTTGAAATGCGGGTAAATTTCGGGTATCTGCGGGTATAAGGTGATGATGACCTTACCCGGCCCGTACCCGACTCTTTTTTCTAAAATCATACCCGTTACCCGCCCGTTATCCGCGGGTACCCGCGGGTAACCGGGTATTCGTGATGAACTCTGAGTGCAACTGCTGATCGGCGTGACGAAATGATTTTGTGCAATTTTTTTAACTGTCAAATGCTATGAATTGTTTGTACAATTGAATGATTAACATTATTTATTCTTTTGCTATCGCTTATACTCAAAAAATTCAAGAATAGTTCAATATATTTATATTTTTCATATATTAGAAAAAATATTATATTATTTCAGCTTATATTATTTTATCTTTTATTTAAATTTTAGATTAAATTTAAACAATAGAAACATTCGATACAGTTAACTACGATCCAAATATATTGTGAACTACAATCCAATAATTTTTTAAAAAAATAATTAGATTCATTTATATTATTGAATATTGTTTAATATATTATCAATTGGAGTATACTATTGGTGTACTTGTATTTTAGTAAATAAAATTCTCTTTTTCGTTTTTTTAAATTATTATATTTATTACTTTTTTAATTTTGTAGGATTGGTAAAAAACTATGTTTTAAAATTCAAAATTAATTTATAAAAATTATTGCATTTATTTCTGGCGCAATAATAATGTTAATAAAAAATTTTATAAATGTGCCTATTCCTATCTTGTATTTACTATTCCTTATATTCAACTTCATATAACCAAATGAAATGTTATCTTTATTTGGCTATGTGTTTTATCCAATTTTTTTTTACATACATCCATCATAATAAATACCTCATTTTATAATTATACTTAGAAATTCAATTAATTTTTTATAATTTTTCTGCATCGCACGGATTCGATTCCCAATCAAGAGCCATCAAGACATGCAGATGTGGCGGTACTCTGGATAAGTAGTGTTTTATTTTTCAAAGTATTTATTAATACCTTTCAATATGTTAAAAATACCTTGTTATAATTATATTTGCAAATAAAAAAATAAATTTTTCATTTTCCTTCTATGTTGTATTTTAATAGAAATTGATTTTCATAATAATATTTAAAAATTCAATTACTAATTTAATTGTATAAAATCATTTTATTGGGTGACATTGATCTATTTAAATCATTCTATAGGCTATTCAATAATTAATCATCAAAAATTTATTTTTATTAATATTTTTATTAATTTTTATTAATAAAATTTGTTTTTATTAATATAATTATTAATATGACTTATTTAAAATAAGTTAAGTAGGTTCGTCTGTGTAATTACATAGAATTAATTTTAAAATGCGATAACTTCAACAACTTCTTTTTACAGTATTATTTATCTTTTAAAAATAATAACGTATTATTTTAAATTGAATTTCTTATTTTTATTATTATTCTTTTAATAAATTCTTTAATATTTTAATAAATAAAAATAAATTAATAAAACAAGAATATTTTAATTTATATTTATTTTTTTAATATATCTATTATATTTACGAATTAAATATGTGTTTAATATGAGGTAATATAAATTTTATTTTTGAAATTTTTGGATTTATAAATAGTTATATAGAATAGTTTGCTTTGATTGAACATTACATTCAGGGCTATCTTCTAGGCTTTGTTTTTTAATATATTCGATTATTAATAAATTAATTTAAAAAACGATATTTATTAAAAAGGGTAATAATAAATTATTTTATTAAAATCATTTAAATTAGTTTTTCCTTAATAAATTATTTATCTTAATAAATTATATCAACATTTTGTTGATAATTCATTTTAAATGTTCTATATGGTATATAATTTATAATTATTAAAGAATTTAATTTCATACATAAGTCTAACTAATATCCTATTTTTAATTTAAAAATATCATAATAGATAATATACCATCACATTAATAAATAAAGGATCCCACGATATTATTTAATTTATTTGTTCATTAAACATTATTTAATAAATAATTTTAATAATATTCCTGATTATAATTTTATAATATATAGCAATAATTGAAATTCTTGTAAAATTTCAAATACCACTACTATATTCCTCTTATTGTTAGTTAGTCTACTTCGAAATCTTTTTTAATTTAACTTTATTATATTAAATCTATTTTTGATGTAAAAAATAAACATAATTTACAAAAAATTATGATTTTAAAAGAATTTAAAAAGCGATATAATTAAAAAAATAATATGCAAAAATTATTATTAATAATCTAATTAGAATGTTTGGATATGGCTTATTTAACATCGCAGACTGAAAGCATTTCTTGGACGAACATGAATATTAATAATTAAATTAGAGTTATTTTCTTAATGCTTTGTTATGATACCCTTATTAAATATTGTTTAATAGTATTTTAAATATATTTAATGATACCAATAAAAACAAGTAAAAAAAAGAAAATATAACATTTATTTGTAAAATGGTCTAAAAATTAAAAAAATTCTGCATCTTTAACATTATTTAGAATTTTATATTCTAAATCATTTTATATTCTAAAAAAATCCTAAAATAAAAATTCATTTTAATATCCAAAAAATCTTAATTTGGAAAAACTAGGCAAGCTGATTAAATTTTACTCACCAAAATTTGAAATTATTAAAAATATGAAAAAAAATTTAAATTAAATTTTAAAAAGCTTTATAACTTTATATTTTAAGCCCGGTAGTGTGACGATGCGGAATACGTCCACACGGAATGCATGGTAAAATGTATGAAACTAACCAGGTATGGATAGAAACTGTCCACTGTGCCGAAAAACGGTGACAGTTGGACAATGTCCTGCTCCATCGGGCCGCAACGACAATCGGTATGCATTTGCATAAGCTGCATTTTTTTAATGAATTAATATTAATATAAAATGAATATTTTTATAAATACCAGGAAAATCAAATGTTAATTGGATGCAATATATCTCAAAGACTTGACTTTTTTAATTTACTTTATAGAACGAATAAAGAAAAAAAGTATAAAAATTTCTAAAATATAAATTACAACATTCTGAATAATTATTTAGATTATTGCATATTTTTCCCTATATGAAATAAAATAAAATAAAATAATTAGCCTTTTTAAAATATGTCAATTAATAAAAACTTTATTTTGACAAAATTATTGAATTAATAAAATCATAAATTTTAAAAATTTCATATTAATAAAAATTTTACTTCAGATATGTTCATTATTCATCAGATATGTTCAATACTTCAGATATGTTCATCAATTGACCAAACATCAATTATAAAATTTATATAAGTAATCAACTTAACTAAATTTTTGTCCCAGTTTACTATGATCAATAAAAAAATATTATTTTTAATCATGAAATAAAACA
Organism: Rotylenchulus reniformis; assembly: GCA_001026735.1. Lineage (NCBI taxonomy): Eukaryota > Metazoa > Nematoda > Chromadorea > Rhabditida > Hoplolaimidae > Rotylenchulus > Rotylenchulus reniformis. The sequence continues at coordinate 26,636 of LDKF01000878.1, forward strand.
ACTCTAATAATAAAATCTGAAACATATATGATTAATTATTGATTATTTGAATGTGTAATTATTGAATATATATTTTCAAGCTAGAAGAAAAAATTTATAACTAAGCCACAACAAAAATAAAAAAAAATAATAATTTACAATGAAATTTTTTTCTTAATTTTTTTTAATAATTTCAAATGAAATAGTGAAATAATTTTTCAAATAAATTTGTTCTTATACTGTATGAATAAGATAATTTTCATATTTATCATACATTAAAACTTTTTAAAGAAAAAATAAAATTAAAAATTACAATTCTAAATTCGAAATTTAATGTAATAAAATTTCCATTTTTTGAATTATCAATTATTTAATAAACAATATTTAATTAAAGAAATTATTTTATTATTTTTTATTATATTATTTTTTATTATTTACTTATTTATGAGGATTAATATTCAGCATCATTACTTATCTTGTAACTATAAACTTAAACATTATTATAAAATTCTCATCTCTTCCTCCGACCCATTCCTTTGACTCGCCTAAAAGCCGCCATCCAAAGAACGAATGAGGTACCTAAGCCACTTGCAATCTCGTACATTTTTTTTATTTCAGTTTCTTTTTCATGCATTAATGAAATGCCATTAAAAAAGTAAAAAATAACTAGAAAAAATATATATTTATTAGTTCGTTTTTTATCATTCAAAATTTATAGAATAATTTTTATGAATCCCTTTCCTCCCCGATAAGGGTTCGATCAATGATTGAACCCTTTACTCAGATATGCATCCACCATTGGCCATATCTTTCCCATTGATCAACCTTGTGTTCTTTATTCGCTCTAACTGTCTTGTCCCCGTTTTGCATACTATTTCTCCTTTTTCATATGCTCTTTATTCACGTGTATTTCAATTTGTTTTCAATCTTTTGATCATCAATTTTTAATCTATTTATTTCACGTTCGCAGATGCCAAAATAATCATAATATCTTGCTTTGCACATCTTTTCTCTGACCATTTCTCCGCTCTTCCATAATACCTTTAAATATGAATCACTTTGACTTTTGCATCCGATCTGGAACCATTTCTATATTCCATTTTTGCATCATTTTTTGTACCTAATGTTACGAATTTCTATCCCTTTTTAAGACCCACATTCCTTTAAATTTTTGATTTATTCTGGCATGGAGGGCATATTTGGTCAGCCATTGTAAATGTCTATGTATACCACATCACATCATCTTTCTTACTGATCGGGTCGGGTTCGGTGTCCGGAGTACTTCGTTAGCGTGTACCCGCTTCGAAAGTCCATTTTGGCTATATTTGTTTGCTTTTTTGACCAAAAACATTTTTAGGGTTACATTTTAGATCTCAGTCCCGCTCAACCCTAATTATAATCACTAATTAACTATATAACAGATATATTATTTAACAGACGAATTTCTAATTGTTTTTAGAGATCTTATCTTAAGCGTTTTTTCGGTGCTAGGATCAGAGCGGTGCATTTTGATTTTGCTATAATAAATAAGCTAGTCCAATTGGTTCCAATTGGTCCATTTTGTATTTTTTTAATATTCGGGTTATTAGTTTCTTCTTATTTTTGTTTCAATTTTTTATGAAAAATGATGACAAATTGTCTTTTTTAATTTTTTTCAAAAAATTAATTTTGGTGCCGAATGTCTTAAAAAATTTTGGTGCCGGAAGTCATGTGACGAATTGTCGTGAGACTTTTCAAGTTAATGGGGTTTGAAAAAACCAATATGTCTTTTGAAATGAATTTGAATAATATGAATCTTTTGACGGGATCAACTATATTGACCCCAAGGTCATTTGACTCCAAGGTCATTTGACCCCAACGGACTAAAACTTTTTTTGAACTAGCTAATAATTTAAAATTATAAAAAAATTTGTGACCCGTTGTGGCACAAATAAATATGATAAAACATTGGAACGGATCTCGATGGAACCAAGGTGTTGCACTTCGGGAACCACCTTTTAGAAAAATTTTATCACTATTTCTTTTTTTGCTTTTAAAAACTTTCGAGTTTTTTTGATTTTGAATTTTTATTTCGATTATTGCTTTAGAAAAACGTCTTTCATGGCAGTTTTATTTTAAAAAATGGTTTTAAATATTTTAAAAAAATATTTATTTGCAAAAAATAGAAAAATGGGATACAAAAATGCGATTAGATGGAGAGATACAAAATCACGGAGATAAGCGAAAAGGAAATAGGTAAGAGGGTGATAGCGACTAATTAGATAGGTAAATGGTAGGTTTAGACAATTTTATATAAAAATAATGCTCCATCTTTTGGTCTAAAATTTTTCGTATTTCCTTGAAAAGTTTGGAAATTTCATGATTTATGAAAAATATTATTTTTGCGATGATTCTATATTTTAAAAGAAAATGAAAAATTTGGAGGAAAAGATAGAGCATAATTTTTGCAAAAATTATCTGTTATTTATGGTCTGGTTTAGGTTAAAAATGTTCCGGTGCTAGATCCACGAAATGACAAGTCACCTCATTTTCTCTACTTTTCATTCGGATGGCTTTTCCAATCTTCACCATCACTAAAACTGTATTTGGAAGATAAAATTAATCAGTAACTTTAGAAAATATTCGAGCATGGTAAGTGATAATCAAGTATATATATGTCCAATATCATAATCTTCTACTACCATTTATGCAGTAGTGGGATCTCGTACTCATACTTCGTACTCGCCCTCATATTACGAGTACAAAGTACGAGGGGTCCGAAAGTACGAAGTACTACCCCATTTTTTGCCCTAAAACTCGTACCGACATACACCCCTAAGGATTGCACATTTTATAAAATTCGAAAAATTTTTGATGAAATTCCTTAGGGAAATAACATCAATTTGTTAAAATTTTCTCCGTCGGCCCGTCGGGACCGCCGGTACCATTTTTACAGTGATTTTTCATCGAAAATTGAATTGAATTGAATTTTTTTAAATGGTCTGTAAAGTAAGAGAAAGTACGAAGTGCGAGTATGAGCTTTTTCCGAGGTACGATTACGAGTACAAAATACGCGGGCTCAAAAATCGTGGTATAAGTACGAGTACGAGCAAAATGCAAAACTCTCACCACTGCATTTATAAATTTGAACACATGAGTTCGCTCTTTCCCTTAATTTTAATCCAATTTAAATATTATACCTATCTTGGTATTTTTCTTCCCAAGGTTTTGCAAAAAAATTAAACTAATCAAAACAATCTTTTTTCTTTTTGATATTTTGCAAAAGAAGTTTTTTAGGAAAATTTTTGGTTGGAAAATTTTCAAAAAGGTGTGATTCGGGGCCTGAGATGTGGGTCAGGCCCCGAATCATCTGATTTGTAAAATAAAGACTAGACTAAAGGATAATATTTTTCTGCCTTTTTAGAAAATCTTGTTTCAAAATTTTTTGATAATTCAAATAAATCGAAAAAATAAAAAAACCTCTACACCTCTCTGCACCTTTCTGCACCTCTTTATTGAATCTCTTCTGATTTTTGAGTTTATTCGAGAATCACTTTGAGGAATCTCGATTCAAGCTCTTCCTTACAACTATGGCCAATTCTAACTGCTAACCCACAATTTCCACTCCACTATCGATGATTCCACCCAGATGAGCATGACCATACACATGGCAAAAATGACCATCACAAGCTGGTTCCCATGTACCAAATTTGCCCCATTGTTGATGATCAGTGGTGGGAACTCGTACTCGTACTTCGTACTCGTACCTCGTACTCGTATCGTACTCGTACTACGAGTACGAGTACGAAGTACGAGGGGTCCGGAGAGGTCGGTACGAGTACGAGTACGAAGTACGAGGGGTCCGGAGAGGTCGGTACGAGTACGAGTACGAAGTACGACCCCATTTTTGGCCTTAAAACTCGTACCGACAAGCACCCCTAAGAATGGCATTTTTGGCGAAATTTTGAAAAATTTTGGATGGAATTCATTAGGGAAATAGCAACAATTTTTCAAAATTTTCTCCGGTGCCCCCTATCGGGGCCACCGGCAGCCCTTATTAATGATTTTTCTAATATTATTGAATATCCAGGTATCTTATACATTCGTAAGCGAACTGCTGGATCCCCGGTCGAAGAGTTGGAGATAGAAGAAAAGTGAGACGAAATTATTATATATACACCTAGATCGAAAATTGACCAATTTTCTTTAAAAAATGAGTCAAAATTTTCAAATTTTTCTCCGGCGGCCCCTATCGGGACCGCCGACACCACCACCCTAATCTATAATTGTTTTTAAAGCTTTTTTGTCGGTTAATTATCTTTTTTTGCATCCAAATAATGGCTGAAAAATATAGTCGAAAAATTTTAGCGAAAAAATGGCGAATAAATTTAAGGTACGAAAAAGTACGAGGTACGAGTACGAAGTACGAGCTTTTTTGACGGTACGAGTACGAGTACGAAATACGAGGGTCCCAAAATTGGTGGTACGAGTACGAGTACGAAATACGAGGGTCCCAAAATTGGTGGTACGAAGTACGAGTACGAAGTACGAGGGGTTAAAAATCCTGGTACGAAGTACGAGTACGAGTACGACCAAAATGCGGATTTCCCACCACTGTTGATGATGCGAGCCTTCTTAAGGTCATTGCACATGTCCGTTGTACATATTTTGTGGATGGGATCCATCATAAATTTATTGCATTTACGTTTCATTTCCTCATAACCATCCTTCTTAAACGCACAAGTTCCAACAATAGCAAATGCTATAAGAGACAAAGCTAGAATCATTTGGTATCGGTGTTGGGAAAATTATAATTTTTGGCTCGGCTCCAGTTCCCGGTTCAAAAAAATTGGGCTCCTTCGAGAATTCGCTCCTGCTTCAAAAGCAGATCCGGAACTTTTTTCAACACTGATCGATATCGAACTTGAATATGTAATAATTTTTGCATAATTATTAAATCGAGAAAGAGAATGCTATAAAGATGCTTAACACTAAAATCAAAAGAACTAACTAATAAAAACGTTTTATTTGTACGACCATCGAGAAAAAAAATATGCAATCGTATTCAACACCCTTGAATACGCTTTGTGGCATCGATTATTATTTTTATAAAAATTGATCCAATATTGTTATTTAATTTTTCAAAAATAAGATGAAAATTTGTCGGCGTCGTGGTGTAGTGGTCTATCACACAGGACACAAATCCTGGGACGTGGGTTCGAATCCCACCGCCGTGCAGACATATACTCAAGCCCGTGGGGAGCATATCCCTCGCCCAGCCATTAGCCGAGCGGTGATGCAGAGCAAATGGTGATCTACTAACTAGGGTAGTACGGGAACGGGATTTTTG
>LDKF01000878.1:45178-57292 GCA_001026735.1 Rotylenchulus reniformis
AAGTCCCCTCCACGGACTAAAGATAAGGTCGAAATTGAGGATCTTAACGAGTGTTTAGAAAATATTTTTAATGAAACCCCTGAAAATGATTGTCCTAGAATTCAGACAGATCCTCAGGTTGAATGTGCTCTAAAGCTGGATCCAACCCCAAAAAGTGAGTCTAATGAGAAAAAGTCTAAGAGAAAGAATGGCAAAAATGTCAAATTTGGTGCAAAAAACAGTCCGGACTCTCATGTTCAACTGAAATTTAAAATTCCATCCCTCATGTCACTCAAAATTCCTAACCCTTTTCGGCTTTCCATGCCAGGGTTAGATGATCAAATGACGGCTGATGAGCGTAAATATAGAATGGAGAGAGGGTTTCCCTTAACATGGCCTCCTAAAGCTCTTTCCGAATTATACTCGATTAAATTTGGTACTCAAAATGTACATGGTATAGAGCAAAAATCGGACTTAAATAAAGCGCCGATGAGGACATCGACAAAAGTTAAGAGGGAGGAGGCACCCAAATGCCAGCCCTACTTAAAACCTCCCACGGGCAGTCCTAATTTAAAAGCCATCCGACATTCGGCCGGTAATTCTGTTCGGTCAAAAAGTTTTACATCTACACAATTCGCCCCCCATGCGAATTGCAGTCAAATTTCCCATCCGATTGCACCCACTCGACAATCAACCCGAAGGCTTGGAACTGTGGCTGATCACCATTTGGCCAACAATTTTAGCCAGCAGAGTTGCTTTAATTGTGCAAAATTCGCTCTCCACGCGGATTGGCACCAATTCCCTTCATCTTTTTCAGGTTTCTGGCCTCCGTGGCCCTTCCATTTCAGGTGCTGGTGCGCTTGCCATCGCTGCGGCTGTTGTGCTCAGATGCCTTGTTGCGGGATGCCTACCGCCGAAACGCCGCCTTCTGCCGCCCGGAAGAACGAGCGACCTGTTCGACTTCGAGGACGAAGTCTGGATGGACCGGGGGGATGTCGTACGCCGACCGAAGATATTTGAAATTTCCCGCCCTTTCCTTATTCTTTTGACACTCTTTATTTGTTTTGCACGTGTGATCACTCCCCTCGCCCATATAAATACTCGTTTTTCACCCATAAACTTCACTTTTCTGTCTCTTGCGTAATTTTTCCTGCAAGATAAATATAAAACTATCTTCCTCTCTTTTTTATTTGGAAATCCGCGTTCAGAAGAACAAGGATATTTATTGATTTTGTTCACATTTTCTCATTTTTCGTTGTTTGCGTGCTTTGTTCCCCAATAGGGAATTTGGACTATAAGATTTTCCTCCCCCAATCGACCCGAAAAGTCGTGCTATATATTATTTTTATATTTAAATAAATGATTTTTAAGAAAATTTTTTTGAAATAAATCCAACCATTTTTGTTAACAATGTTTCGGATAACTAGCGACTAGTTGTAGCCGTATAAGTAAAAAAAGGCCATTTAAGGCGTTAAAAAGTCAAATATGGCCACAACTCCAAATACATATGTAATTTTTTAATGATTCAATTTTTCAGAATTTTTTAAAAAAATTTTACAGTACATTCTTATACAATATCATGTCATCCAAAAGCGATGAGAAAGCTTCTTTATTAATTTTAATATTTAATTTTTATTATATTTTATATTTTTAGTTTTTTTTTGCTAAAATTATAGTATCATGAACAAGAATCTGGATATTGATGATGATGACGACCTTTTGTATGCCGACCTAGCCACTCTCTCTATTCAGCCAACTCCCTCATCGTCTACTACCACTGCTACATCATCATCAGCAGGTGGCGGGAAAAAAGGACACCAAAAAATTTCGGAACATGAATTTCAGGCCGGATTAGGAAGTCAGTAGTTTTGAGGAATTTTATCTCACAAAACAAGTAAAAGTTTTTTATCGCCTAGGGGCCAACATACATTAAGACATCGATATTGATAAAGTTGCAAATTTGTCGTTTATCGAAAAAATTCGATAAAAATTAAAAAATTTATCGATTTCGTTGTCGTTTTCGAAATCGGAATCTTTGCTCACAATACAAGTTGCATCTATATCGACAAAAGATTTATCGGTACTTTTGCAGTTTACCCCCTCCCCTGGAAATTATTTCCATTTAGTTTTTCCTAACATTTAGCAATTTTATCATTGATCCAGAAACGACGTATTCTCGTCGATATCGATTAAACGACATGTTTTTTTAATTTGTATTAGATTCCATCGATATCGACATCGATAAGTATTTTATCGTTTATCATCTTAAATTGTATTGGCCTCAGTCCTATTTAAGGAATTAAAAATAAATTATCACAAATAAGTAAAATTTTCATAAAATTCCAGCTTTCGAGGCCTCGTGACTTATAGTGATTTATATATATTATTGTTTTTCTTTTTTATACGTTGGTCGTTGGTGTCCAATTTTCCGCTTTTCTTAGAAATTTAACTCTGGTGTCGAGTTTTCGCTCGTATCCAATTTCCATTATTTTGGTGTCCAATTTCCCGAATTTTCATACGGTCTAATTCTTTCCAACTTTCCGCCATTCCATCATCATCGTCCACTTCGTGGCTTCTTTGGCACTATGATTGTCGCGATTTTCCACTGCACAATTGTAATACATACTCGTCGGCACCGTGCCTGTACTGTGTGAGTCCTTATTGTATATTATCAGGATTCCCAATTTTACATTTTTTAAAGCACATATTTGCAAGAGGTCCAAGGAGAAGAGGATCAGGAGGGGGGATATTCTGATTTTTAGGGTGCTAGGTCATTCCGCAAAACGTATCAAACTGGATTTTTAGTGCCAAAATAGATAATTCTAAGTAAAAAACTAAATAAAAATAAAGAAATATATTTCTGATTTTTTTATAGATAATATAGGTAGATCAAAATTTAATTTTATGCTGGAAAAAAAACAAAAAAGTCGATTGTAAAGAATGAATTTTGGTCTCTTAACATAAATTAAATTAGGTAATACAAAAGAAGTAAAACACACTAAAAGAATTTTGGTTGAGAAAAAATAACTGGGCAAATAAATGAGATATTAATCAAGATAATTTTATTTATATTTATTTAATTTTCATAATGAATTTTAGCATTATTTTGTATTCAAAATTGATTTTGATACTTTTTTCGGAACGCCCTTTTTGATACTTTTTGCGGAATGACTCAGCACGATTTTTANTCTCTGTCCTGATGATTGATGGCCAAACTGCCGGATGAGATGGGCCAATTTTTATGGGCATCCAGTTTGGCTCAGTGGTAGGGTGTGATATATGTATAGCTGGATGAAAAATTCGATTCCTCCACCCGAATGGCCTAAATTTTCTATGATATAGACCTTTCAACTCTGTGTAAATCTATGACAAATTCATTTCTCTTAAAAACCAGCCCTCGCGTGGCTCAGTGGTTCATGCACCAGCTGGCAGATACCCTCAGTTCAATCTCTGCCCTTTATTTTTGACATTTTCGCAGCTTTCTTCTGGACAAAAGAGTGTCTTTCGCGATTTTTCGGGGGCCTATTGTCCCTGGCCATTATGAGAGTGAACTTTCGCCCAAAAGTTAATGGATCCCCCGCCGAATTCGATAGGATTCGGGGCCAAAATAGCCTCTCCACCTTATCTTATCCTTCTCCTCCAAAGTGTCGTGTGGGGGTGTATCGAATTTCGCTAGCAAAAAGCATTTTGTGGGCCATCCACCATTCACTCCACGCCACTTCACCTTTGATGTCCCCAAATTTCAACTTAAGCTGCATTTTTGGGCCAAGAAGCGTGAGATTTGTCCTGGAAATTTGATGACTTTCGCAGAAATTTCACAAAAAATGTCATATGTTTTCAGGCGCTAGGAATCTAAAAAATAGGGGATGGGTGAGTCCATGGGCTTCCGTAACCGAAATTTCGAGCCATAAGTTTTGAACTGCCTCTGATGCCGATTCCGCATGTGTATAATACGGAATGTTCCGGTACCCATTCGGATGGTTCCGGCAGCTCGATGTCCAACCCCAGAGTTCGACCTTTTGAACTGTTTTCGACACAAAAAAAAGCCTTTAGATTATTCGATAGGTTTTCAAGCTTCAAAGGCATCAATGGACCATTTTTAGGGCCAATTTTGTACATTATGTACTCCATCTCTGACACCAATGGGTATTTGTTGTTTTGGTCACCCTGGGCGCGCGGATTATTAATGTCGTCGTATGGGGCGGAGAATCCGCGCAGAGGACAACAACGCGTCAACGTCAATGACGCCACAACAAATCTGCAATTAGTGCGCCCTAAACGGCACAATCGGAATGGCATCCAGCAGAGGGTTTCCTCGTCAATATCCTTTTATTAGCTCCCGACTGGGGAAGTCGAGACATCCTAATCAGTAATCACAACACTTCATCATAGTCTAGTCTCATAAGTACATACAAGTACATATTTCAGCCTTTTAGTAGTTTCCCTGTCCTAAATCCCGGATTTCGAAACTTTTACTTTTCCCTTAATTCCCTTCTCTATTTACCCGGATTTCTGTTTTTCCTGTCACGAATTTTTTCCATTCTCCTGAGCATTTTTCCCTACCAGTCCTTGAATTTTCGCATTTTCTATTTGATAGCCAAATTAAATTGATTTTACTAGCCCACAATACAGATTTTGGTCTTTTTTCTGCATCATAATCCGCCGATGTCCGACGTTTTCTACCCAATTACCGCCCAAAATGGTCCAAAATCATGCACAACCAAATTCCAAATTTGAAGAAAGAGAATGGAGAGAGAAAGAGGAAAGTTCTTTGCAAAATTGCGACAAAAAAGGTCTGTGCAACAGCGATTAGTTGGGAAATGTTTACGCCGATTAAGGGGACGGGGGGGCACTCCCCGAAACGAAATCGACCACTTCAGCTCGCTCAGCAGGGTCCCCTCATCATCGTCCAGCCCCCAAATTGGTCCTCACTCCCTCAGTTTAATCAGCTGCCAGGGAGAAGAGGATGAATCATCTCTTCCATTCATCCGCGGATGCACAAGAGCTTCATCCTTCATCCGATCGCGATCGGATGAATGAATGGATGTTGCCAGCACCCTCATCCTCCCTCTTCATCCTTTCATCCGATCCCCCCTCCCCCTTCGGCGATGGACTCACTCGCTCTCCTCATCAGTGTGCGCGAGTGCTCGCGCGAGCGCTTTCCCTTCCCTCCCCTTCCAATTTCGCCACCTCATCGACTATTGAGGTGGCGGGGGGGGGGGGGGACACCACCTCAATCAACAACATCAACAATCCCCAGTCCCCAGTCTCCCCGATCGCCTCGTCGTCGTCGTACTTGTAAATTCATAGAATATATATCCACCTTCTCCACTCACATCCGTTCCGCTTTTCCTCTTCTTCATCCTCTTCCTTCCTCCTTTTCCTTTCTTCATCACCTTTCTTAATTCCTTCAATTCTCATCCCTCCTCTTCCATTTTTACCCTCTTCATCGCCTTCATCCCTATCCGACTCTTCTTCATCCTCCTCTTCTTCATTCTTTTTCTCTTCCATTTCCTCTTCCTTTTCCTCATCATCCATTCATCCTCTTCCTTCGTCCTCATCCGTTTTGTACAAATTCGTTTTGCGATTTTATGTTCTCCGGATGAGCAGGGATGGATGTACCATCCATCCTCCATCTATGCAAATAGCATCCCCTTCCGTAAAATCATTTTGTACAATGTCCTTCTTTCGCGCATCCGCATCCGCCACACACACTGCTGCTGATGAGCGGCACGGATGGCCCCAAATTTATGGCCATTCGCCGGATGGATGCATCCGCGGATGGCCATAAACGGTTCCTCCTCCTCCTTCTCCTCCTCTTCCTTCCGTCACAGATGTTCGTTCTTCTTCCCTCTTCCCTAAAGATTACATCTTTCTCATCCCGCCGAGATTGGTTGTTGATCAAAGTCACTCTCATCCATTTCCGTTCTTCCATTCTTATCTCTTTTTTTCTTCACTTTTCAGCTTTTCACATATTTAAATATGAGTCATTCGTCTCTCGTCTCGTCTTTAATCGTCTCATGATCGTCTTAAATTTCTCCAAAAGATGACACTTTAACGTTATTTTGGTCCAATTGGTCCAAAAGTACTCATTGATCCGATTTGTCCAAATTGTTTCAAATAATTTTAATGGGAATTCGACTTTTTCTAATTCTGTTTTTTCATTTATATATGAATTTCTAATTGTTCACAATTTGTCTAAACCGCTTCAAAATTGTATGGCCAAAATTGTTTAAAGTCCAAAATGGCCCAAAAATGAATTAGCCCAAATGGCCCAAAGGGCTCGATTGATTCAAAAGGATCCCCATCAGTGTGAATTGGCACAAATGATGCCAAACTTCCAAATGTTCAAAATATTCCAAGTTTGGTCGTCCATTTGGCCAAATGTTCCGTTGGATCCAAATGTCCAAAAGTTAGAATCGAAGTCGAATTGTTTCAATTGGCCACATTGGCCCAAATTGTCCGAATTGGCCCCAACAGGATGGTCCGTCCAATCTTCCCCTCCGTAGTATCATCCTCCATCCTCCATCCATCCCATCCCTTTCTTCTTCCTTCCGCCCCAATTAAATTCGCATTCCCCTCCCTCCCTCTGTGTGTGTGTGTTCCTACTTTGTCTGTCTCTACAGCAGAAGCTTGGCCCCCAGGGACCCATCCAGCAGAACCCGGGGGCACATTGGCAAATTTGGACGGCATGGATGGGAAGTGGGGAAGAGGAGATGGGTTAATGCCAGTCGCCAGTCCAGCAATTGCAGAGGACCAATCCGCCGGACTATACAAAACCAATTCATCCGGCTCCCAAACTTATTTCCTCCAAATCCCAATGCTACATCCATTCTTTTCTTCCTCCCCCTCCTCCTCAATTTTCTTCCTCTTTCCGATTAATCTTCTCTTCTTCTTCCTCTTCCTTCTCCTTTTCCTCCTCTTCTCCATCCTTTTAACTTCCTCCAATTCCTCTCTCTTCTTCATCTTCATTCTTCTCTCTACTCTGTATTTCTGGAATTCATCATCCTCTTCCTTCCTTCTATTATTTCTTCATTATCCGGCCTTGTATCCCTTGCATCCCATCCGTTTCTTACTTCACTCCTCTTCCTTCTTGTCGTTCATCTTCATCCTTTCTCTTCCTCCAAAAGCTGTCTTCCTTCCACTTCCTACCACGTTTTGGGACATACAAATGATGCTTCTTCTCTTCCCTGTCTATCCATCATCATCATCATCCCCTTCATCCTCAATTCTTCCAGTTGCATCCCCTCATCCTCCTCCCCGAATTTGCCATGTTGGCCATAATGAATTTGGCCAATGTGGAATTGCCTTTCCTCCCCCCACAGCTGTGGCCCATAGAGATTGCCTTTAGGGGTGGGGGCACTGCCGGACGGCGGATGGAACGAAATCGATATCGGTGGGAGGAGTGGGGGGGGGGGGAGGGGGAAGAAGCAACAAAACATGCAAATAGGCCTAAGACGTCCCGCGAAGAGCCACGGGCAAAACCGCTCTTCCCCTCATTTGCTTCCGAAGATGGAAGATTCTTCGTCCTCATATTCTTTCGGAACATCCTTCCCCATCTCTATCCTTGCGCGTATCTTCTTGCTCTTCCGGAGCTACTTTCTCTTCCTCTTCCGGAAGATCTTTGCGCATCTCTTCCTCTTCTGGAAGATACTTTCTCTTCTCTTCCTATTCTGGAAGATCCTGCGTATCTCTTCCCTTTCCGGAAGATTTTCCTCTTCTCTTTCTCTTCTGTAGAAATCCTTGCGCGTCTCTTCCTCTTCCGGAAGATCCTTCCTCATCTTTTCCACTCCCGAAGATTCTTCCTTCTCTTCTTCCTGAAATCTCCCTTTCTCCTATTCCGGAATATTGTTCATCTGCTTCTTCTTCCGGAAGATTCTTCACTCTCCTTCCTTCCGGGATTCTCCCTTCCCTTCCTGGGAAAGGTCATCTCTTCCTCCGGAGGAATACATTTTTCCTTCATCCTTTCCACGATTTGGTGTGCCGACACTTGCGGCCCATTCATTATAACTCGGTTCAAACTAAACCTAAAGAAATGAGTTTGGTGTCAAAAAATGGAACAAAAAATTAGCTTAAGATCACCCAAATTGATCCACAGTGAAAAAAATTTATAGCCAAAATACTGTGCATTTGGCCATAACCTTTTTCATTTTGGGTTCCTAGGTTTGATTTGTACCAAGTTATAGCGATAGCCGCAAATGTCGTATAACCCCCCGATTATACTTCATCCTCATCCGTCTCTGGGATGAACTAATAATCTCAAAACCTTGCTGTACTATATGTACTATCGGATCATCCCTTCCCGAAACTCATCCTCCTCTTCCCTCAAGTGCTTCTTCTTTTTCTCCCTCCAAATATGGCCATATACATCCCCTCTCAAAGGCCTCCTTGGCCAAAATTGGATTTGGCCTCTCTTTCCCCTTCCTTTCTCCTTCCGTTCTTTTCATCTCCAATCCTCCATCCTTGCACCAGCAGAAATGAAGATGAAATTAACATTTCTGCGGGTCGGAGGGATGAAAGGACGAAGAACCCATCCCATCCATCCATCGGCGGATGATGTAAGAATTTCGACCCCCTTCTCCTACATAATGGCTCATCTTCCTCTCCCTCCCCTCATCGCATCCTTCCAGCAGATGCAGATGTTGTTCTTTGCCCTCCGGGGGGCAATGCTAAGGCCATAAAATTGGAATTTTGGCGCTTTTGAAACCTCAAAAAGCATTCGGATAAGTTGAGGATGATCTTCCTCTTCTACTGGATGGGATGAAGAATTTTATTTTTTCCAGAAATGGGAAGAGGATGATCCAGTAAGGGATGATGAAGATCATCCACCTCGTCCGGAGGATGAGAAGCGGGATGAAGGTGTTGTTTCCATTCCAAGGAATATATAATTTATGCGGACCTCATTCCCCGGAGGGAAAGAGGATGATTGATCCTTCCCTTCCGGAAGGGATGATTATGATCATTCTTCCTCTTCCGGTGGATGAGATGAAGGTGTTCTTTTCCATCCGGGAAAGAAAATACGGACCTCATTCCCCCGGCATAGAAAAAGGATGTTACAATAACCAACAAAAAAAAGTGAAGAAAGCGTATCGAGGGCAATGGAAAATGTGAGGGGATAATTGGCATTCGTCGTCGGCGGATGTGATGATGGATGGTGAGTTCCTTCTCGTCCCTCCTTGACCCCATTTCGTCCTCCTCCGAAGATGATGATGATTCTTCCCCTCACTCTTCATCTTCTTCGGAATTAGCTTCATCCTCCCCCTCCTCCTCCGTGCAAATCCTCTCACCATCCATCATCCCCCAAAAATTCTTTCGTCGGAGGACCAAAATGTGTTGTTTGGTGGTCGAATGCAAACAAAAATCGCAATAATTCCCTTCCCTCCCCCTGCTCCAAAGTGGATTTGGAGCACATTTTAAGCGGATTTTCCGCCGGATTAAAGCCTTCCTCCCTCCCTTCTTAAAGACGAATGTTTCAGAAGCTAAATGCGGCCATTCATCCCTTCCCCTGGCCCTCCCCCCGATCCCTTTACTTCCCCATTCATCACATTGCATTTTAAAACATCCCCGTCCGCACAGCTGCAGGTGTTTTTTAGTCTCCTCAAAGGCAAAATTCGCATTTATGCTCCATCTTTCGCGGAAAGGAAACTCTTCCGGCTGGAGGGGTTAACCGCATCTGCCATTCCGGCCAGAAGGGGATGCTCCTCTTTTTTTCTTCTCTTCCGGAGGGAATTGATCGCTTCTTCTCTTCCGGAAAGAATTGACCGCTTCTTCTCTTCCGGAGGGAATTGACCGCTTCTTTTCTTCCGGAAGTAATTGACCGCTTCTTCTTTTCCGGATAGAGCTTCTTCTCTTCCGAAAGGAAATGTCCGCCTCTTCTTTTCCGGAAAAGGATGACCGCCAATTTTTATGGATCCGGATCCTCATATCCTTTCCGACCATCCCTTTGGACGAAGCGCATTCGATTACGCTTCCGTCCACTCCTTTCATCCCTTCTTCCTCCTCTTCCATTTTGGTCCAATTTCCATTCCCTCTTCTCCCTCCCTTTCTCTANTTCGGGGTTCCATCGCAACATAACAGAAATGAGTTTGGTGTCAAAAATAGAACTAAAAACTTGTAGAATGGCGAAAAATGGCATCAAATTTTAAATTGGATTGTATTTAATTTAACCGACCAACAAGGGTGATGCATTTTAATGGCCCAACCCTCGAGAGTGAGAGGGCATAGGAAGTAAGGGTTGACGACCCGCTTCATTTCCATGAGAACCCTTGTTTTTGATGGAGATTTGTACCTGGGCCTGCGTGCATAATTACATTTTGTATATGCGTGTTTTTAAAGGGATTTTGGAGGGTGAGGTCATCGGAGGTGGGAGGTGGTGTAAGGGGCTCACCTTTATTTCGCCTAAAAAAATTCGCCTACACGTCTAGAAAACTAACTTCTAGGCGCCGGTGCCCAAAAATAGATAACCGAATAATGTTAGCTAGGTCCCGCAATCTAGTTCCAAAACTTAGTTCCAGGCGCCTAAGTCTAGAAGTTAGTTTTCTAGACATGTAGGCGAAATTTTTGTAGGTGCAAGAGGTGAGGGTTGAAGTATACTTAATAATGGGAAATTGGGTTAGCTGGGGTAAGGAGTACCGCGGGAACCAGGGACGAAGTTGTACTCTCCCCATTCTGCTGGAGGCTGGGAAAATACGACGAACATTAATAAGATGCAAATTGTAGTCAAGACGGAAGTCACAAAACGACACACGTTAGAACACGCATGGTATGGTGGAGAGTGAGTAGCAGGCAGGCAGGCAGGCTATGATGCGCGACTATTAATCCCTTAGAAAATAGAAGTTGGTTACGATAGGGTCCATTTTAGACAAGGTACTGTAGAAAAATGGTCTAGGAAATGGGGGTATGCTCACTGCAAAAAGTATGGTAGGAGGGAATTGATCGCTTCTTCTCTTCCGGAAAGAATTGACCGCTTCTTCTCTTCCGGAGGGAATTGACCGCTTCTTTTCTTCCGGAAGTAATTGACCGCTTCTTCTTTTCCGGATAGAGCTTCTTCTCTTCCGAAAGGAAATGTCCGCCTCTTCTTTTCCGGAAAAGGATGACCGCCAATTTTTATGGATCCGGATCCTCATATCCTTTCCGACCATCCCTTTGGACGAAGCGCATTCGATTACGCTTCCGTCCACTCCTTTCATCCCTTCTTCCTCCTCTTCCATTTTGGTCCAATTTCCATTCCCTCTTCTCCCTCCCTTTCTCTATGGCCATTTTGGCCTTTCCCCGCTTCACGAACACGCAATTTAGTGGAGAAGGGTGGGGGAGGGGAGGGGGGGGGGGGGGGCTAGGCCACAAAAACACTTGACCGGGGGAGGGGGCGAGAGGGGGGAGAGAAATCCCAACGGATTCCCCGTCCTCCCCCATCTATCCCGCCGTCCCTATTCATTTCTCTTCACTAATGGAGGAAGAGGAGGAAGAGGAATTGTCCCCTCCATAAATAAAAGGACGAAATTGCGAATTGGAAACCGAATCAAATTGGTCCACAGAATGTAAAGTCCAAACAGTCCGGGCCAATGCCATGGCCAAAAAGTCCCTCAAAGAATGGATTGATCCAACTAAAACCATAAATAGGATTGGCTCGCAAAGGGATCCAAATGTCCGAATTGGCTCTCAGAATCAACGATCCAATTGTTCCGAATACTATCGATCCCCAATACAAATTGACTCTTACTATTCTGAAAAATTCCATAATGTATGAGTTTACACAACTGATCAGAATTTGCCCAAATGGTCCGAATTGGCCCAATGGTCCAAAGGCCCAAATGATCCGAATTGGCCCAATGGTCTAAAGGTCCAAATGATCCGAATTGGCCCAACTGATCTGAATTGGCCAACCGGCGGTCCGATTGGCCCAAATGTTATGAAATGTTCCAAATTTGGCTTAAATGGCTCGCGAGAATAACCTCTACCAAACAAAATTGGCCAAATTGTCGTTGTTTATCCCCAAAATATGATATGTCCAAGTGTGCAAATTTCCAGCCACAGAAATTCATCGCATACAAAAAGGCGAAGAGCTCAATCTCTTTCATCATCTTCATCATCGTCATCATTAGCATCGATTGAATTGATTGGATTTCAGGCTTCATC
>LDKF01000879.1:13214-28279 GCA_001026735.1 Rotylenchulus reniformis
CGCGCACATTGGCACTTTTTGACTAACGCGCACATTGGCACTTTTTGACTAACGCCCATATTGGCACTTTTTGACTAACGACTCAGCACGGAACGGTACACCCCGGTTGGTGGCGGGCCAGTTGGTGGCGGCCGGTTGGTGGCGGCCGTTTGGTGGCGGGCCGTTTGGCGGCGGGCCGGTTGGTGGCGAGGGGCGGATAGGGAGAAATGTCAATCAAAACCAATACATTATCCAAATTTCCTTAGACAAATAAAGCAGTATGTATTCTACATACAACAAAAAAATTCAATAACAATAGGGTAATTATTTTTTTTGAATAATTTGGAGATTTGGACCCCTTAACAATATCATTAAAAAATAAAAAATGGACCATAAATTGAACCCTTAACAATATTATTGGACCCCTAAACTGGAATAGTCTCTCGATCTTTTTTAAACAATTTATTTCAATTATTTTCCGGCTATGGTTTTGTAAAAAAAAAGGAAATTAGGATAATGTATTGGTTTTTGATTGACATTTCTCCCTATCCGCCATTCGCCACGAATTGGCCCGCCACGAACCGGCCTCGCCACCAACCGTCCTGCTCTGGGGCTGAATCCATGTATTTTGCCGGTGCTGGGTCGTTAAAAAAAGAGGCCAATGTGGCCAGTCCGGCCGAAAACTTTTTTTGAAGTTTGCTAGGCCTAACAAGGGAAGGGTAAAACATGTTAATAGCGGATCAATTCGAGACCCATATAATATTGTAGAGCATCCACAACTTCCGTCGTAAATTTTAATATTAGCGGCCCTCGTCCACATGAAAAAAGTTATGAATATTTATTTCATAATCCGCGACCCGCGCGGGTCTAGGGCGTGCGAGTGAAGGCGCAGGAAAAATGAATGATCATTTGCCAATGACGTCGCACACCCTTGACCCGCGCGGGTCGCGGATTATGAAATAAATATTCATAACTTTTTTCATGTGGACGAGGGCCGCTAATATTAAAATTTACGACGGAAGTTGTGGATGCTCTACAATATTATACGGGTCTCGAATTGATCCGCTATTAACATGTTTTACCCTTCCCTTGTAAGTTATAAAAAGCCATTGTGCAGAATTTTGTTCTCTCTGGTGTTTTTGATTTTTCTAAATACGGCCAAAAAAGTTCGAAATATCCCCTAAACAATATATTTCGGGAAAATTTCGAACGTTTTGGCCGGATATCGAAAAATTAAATAACACCAGAAGATAAAGCAAAAAATTCTGCAAAATGGCGTTTTATAACTTTGGCCTAGCAGCTCTTGCAAAAAAGTTTTCGGCCAGACTGGCCACATTGGGTTTTTTTAAGACCCAGCACCCATTTTGCCTTCTGGATCGGCCTGATCATCTGACCAGAAGTTGTTCTGCATTATCAATAATGGACAAAGGATCAAAATTGATTTTTACGCCAAAATCCCGCTGAATTTTAATAGAAAAATCTTATTTACCTCTGAATATAAATAATTTTAGGACTCTTGTATTGAACAGAACTCAGACTGCTAAAATGAAAGCCCGAACTCGGAGACGACTATCCTGTTGCATTTCTCTTTCGGTTATTTTTTGCAAAAATTTTCGGATTTCTTCGTCATTTTTCGTCAATTTCTTTGAAGAACTCTTTTTGTTCCCTTTCATAAACATTGATCTTGTATTCAAGTATTATCATGTCTGTTACATTACTTAGATTCGGCTTGTTGCAATTGTTCGCTTGGCATATATAACACCCATTAGGAAGAGGAGTCGCTTTGGGGGCGCATCTTTTTTCCATATAATCTTCCTCGCAGCTATTCATTGAAGATGAACAGTCCTTCCAGACTAGAAAGCCAGTGCCATCCTCTGAAAATGAGAATTTTAATTTTGNAATTTTGAGTTGCAAAACTTACAAAGGAACATTTTCTATTGTGACTCGGAATTTGCAAAGTGCAAATCATTTCCTCGCCACTCGTTTCCCCGCCTCTCACAATAATCTATATTTTCGTAAACCAGGGGGGAATATTTTTCAAATTTCAACCACGCTTCAGAGGGAGGTCAATTTTGGAATAAATATTAAATAATTGGTCGTTCATTCAAACGGATCATCCACCAATCGGCGGATGGCATCGAACACGAACATACCAACTAGGTATATTATATTAAAAAAGAATTATTATAAAAATAAACAATGGATATGAATGAACAATAATCATGATTGTGGTTTATTATATATTGAACGATGAATGCCAGGATGCCATCCCAATGTGTGGATAATCGGTGTGGATGAACGACCGTTTTTAAAGGTTAAAAATTAAATAACTTTAATTTCCCGCTTGCATTCAATATTAAAATTTACATGCTCTATAAAATGGCAAGAATAGGATTTGCAATTTCCGATCCACGGTAGAAAATGTTTCCTTGTAAATACGAAGCGTATTTATTTTAAAAATTTGGATTATACAACCTGATCGAAAAATTTCATAAGAAATAAGTGATTGTTAGTAGGACAAGAATTTTACAATTGAATTTTGTATAAAACTTAAAATTGGGAATCAATTAGAAAGTAATCTACAGAAATATGTAGATACATATTATACAGGTATTTATTGAAAAATCTATAAAAATTTCACCTCAACGGATCGCACTTACCAAAATTTCGGTGCTAGGACGTTAAAAAGAAATTCGCCAAGGTTGCCAGTCTGGCCGAAAATTTTTTTGTTTGACCAGTTAGACCAAAAGTATAAAAAGCAAAAGTGTGCAGAATTTTATTCTCTATCTGTTGGTATTTTTATTTTTTTTCGTAATTCGGCCAAAAAGTTCGAAATATCCCCCAAAAAACCCATTTTTCGGTATTTCGGGAAAAATTCGAACTTTTTGGCCGAATTTCGAAAAAATAAAAATAAATTCGAAACAGCATAAAATTCTGCACATTTTTGCTTTTTATACTTTTAGTCTAACTGGTCTAATAAAAAAGTTTTCAGCGAGACTGGCCACATTGGCGAATTTTTTTAACGCCCATATTGGCGAATTTTTTAACGTCCTAGCACCAAAATTTCTTTCATTAATAAGCTAAATCTCTGTTAATTTTTTCTAGGGTTATTTTCTAGGGATCCTGCTCCCCGCGGGGACCCCGTCCCCGCGAGGGTCGCCAGTCCCCATCCACGCGGTGACCCGTGTCCCCGCGGGGATTCCTGCAACCCTAATTTTCCATGAATTAAGGCCAAAATCGATTTTTTTCTTAAAATTTTATCTGAACTCATTTTTACCTGTTTATGAAATAAAACTCTAAATGAAACCGTACTTTTCTTGCACACTTCCGTACCACAAAATTGTGCTCCAGCAGTACATTCCTTTAACTTTCCAACCGAAGTTCCATCCAATTGTTTGACCTCTATGAATCCACTTTCAAGCAACTTTTCTATGGTACTCCAACATTGG
This sequence comes from Rotylenchulus reniformis, assembly GCA_001026735.1. Classification (NCBI taxonomy): domain Eukaryota; kingdom Metazoa; phylum Nematoda; class Chromadorea; order Rhabditida; family Hoplolaimidae; genus Rotylenchulus; species Rotylenchulus reniformis. The sequence continues at coordinate 16,643 of LDKF01000879.1, forward strand.
ATTTCTTAAACATTATTTAATTTAGTTAAAATGGAGATGCTAGTTAAAATCTCCATTTTGATAAGCTTTTTAAGAGCTGTTAATAAATCAATCCATCCGTTATAATTGCTGACTTATCAGTAAATTTAAAAAAATTGAAAAAATCGAAGTTTGGATCGTGCAGACATTTGCGCGCCCAATTAAAATCAACACTTGGGCGCCTTCGCCAAAAAATTGACCTTAAATAATTCTGAAAAATCCGAAAATTTATTTATTGAGCGGACCCAAGCAAATGATCCTCTTGCAAAGGATGCCCATTTCCCAAACGGAATGCAAAATACCCACATTGACAAGAAATTTTTAAGAAATTAGACAAGCCTATGTAAAAGGCGTCTTGATTTTTTGATGCCGGAGTCAAAAATTGATAATGCCGTCTTGTAAAGTTGAAGTGCCAAATGAGATATGTAATAAAATCCATTAATTTTGATTTATATTATTAAAAATTATACTTTTTTTTAAAATGGAATAATTTTAGAATAGAAAATTTTTAGCCTAGAGTTAGGGTGCGTAAATGTCGATTTAAAGGGCTGCGCATATCTGGCACGCAAATACTTAAGTATCAAGGCACCGGCTGGATCGGTGCTGGGACGTTAAAAAAACGCCAAAAACTATAGTCTGGCCGAAAACTTTTTTTGAAATTTGCTGGCCGAAAGTATAAAAAGCAATTGGGTAGAATTTTATGCTCTATCTTCTGACATTTTTAGTTTTTCGAAATCACTAAAAGTTCAAAATGTTCCCTAAATACCGAAAATAGGGTTTTAGGGGTTATTTCGAACTTTTGGTTCGAATTTAGAAAAAAATACCAGAAGATAGAGCATAACTTTCTGCACAATGGCATTTTATACTTACAAGGGAACATCCCGAGGTGCTACAAGGGAACATCCCAAGCTGCCAGTATTCAGCTCGAATTTTAATCTAGCTATTCTTATAGACCTTCACATTGCATCGTAAATTTGTGGCTTTTTCCCCCGCTCAGGTAGTGAAGGGTAGAAAAACTGGTTTTAATTTTATACGAACGGTCGTTCATCCACGCGAATCTCCCACCATTTGGATAAGATCCATTTTACGATGTATAGTAATTCATAACCATGACTAATTTCTGGTTTATTTTCATCATTTTGACTTGCAAATTATTCCCAACCTTTTTTATTCCATATCATATTATTTTGTTTGTGCATAGTACGATCGACGCCTTCCCAAAGGGCGAATAATCCGCGTGGATGAACGACCGATCATTTTTAAAACCAGTTTTTCTACCCTTCACTACCTGAGCGGGGGAAAAAGCCAAAAATATACGATGCAATGTGAGGATGCTCTACAAGATAGGCTTGATTAAAATTCGATCTGAATACTGGCACCTCGGGATGTTCCCTTGTTAGCAAGTTTCAAAAAAAAGATTTCGGCCAGACTATAGCTCGTGGCACTCTTTTTAAAGCTCCTTTGGCGGTTTTTAGGGAAACGACCTAGCACAATTGGATCAGAAATTAAAAAAAACGATTCAACTGATTGAAGTTTTTATTCAGTAATTATTTCAGGATTGTTTCAACAGATGGATATTTTGGTTGAAATATTTTTGTAGGACGCGGAAAAAAACGAATACTTTTATAAAGACTAAATATTTGCAAATCTATTTAGCAATTAATATTTCCGACCAAAAATATGTATATAAATTAAATAAAAAACACAACAAAATGTTAACATGGATTCATGCGCGAAAACAAACCAGTCAATGAACTTATTGATGTGATTTTTATTTAGTTTTATGCTTTTAAGTCCTTTGCTTTTATTTGAAAAAAAATAATTATTATTTTTTTGCAAATATTTAACTATTATGAAAAGTTCCGAAGTTTACCGCACCCTATATGGATAAATTTGGGATATTTTTGCTAAGAATCAATAAAAACTAGTGATCATGATCACTGACTATCTGCGTATAACCCTAATACGATACCCTCCGATGAGCCGATCATGAATCCCATGGTAAAGGCCACGGTAAACACAATCTTGACAAGATTGATCATTTTCGATAATTGATCTGAATATAATTGGTTTGATTATTGTGGTGAAAATGATATTAGCTTACATATTCTGCGTTCGCCAATGCAAGATCAATTTAAACCATTTTTTTCCGGTCGAGCGAGAACTTTAAAACGAAAATCACTGTTTAGGTTATGATTTGGTTTAAACCAAACCCAGAGAAATGAGCTTGGTGTGAAAAGATAGAGCTAATTATTAGCTACAAAATGAGCATACGCCCATCCTAGTTGGCTAACTTGTAAGTCTAAAAAATTACGGCCAAAAAAATCATTCGTATCAGCATTTTTTTGTAAAGTGGCCGATACGTGTGATCATTTTGGCCATAACATTTTTTACACTGGGCCGATTCAGATAGGCTTAGGGCTCATTTTGTAGATAATAACCAGCTCTATCTTTTCCAAGCATATTTTATAACCCAAGCATTGCTTTTCGTTTCAAAGTTCTCGCTCTACCGCAAAAATGGATTTAAATTGATCTTGGTTAACGGAAAATCAAAGTGCAAAGAATAATGGATATGCAAACACTTTGATATGTTAGAAAAGGTGCCCTGTCATTTAAGCGCCATTCATTATAATTCGGTTTAACGCAACCTAGAGAAATGATTTTGATGTCAAAAAATAGAGCAAAAATATGCTACCATAAGAGCCTAAGCTAATTCGAATTGGTCCACTCTGACAAAAATTATGGCGAAAATACAAATGGTTTTTTATACTCAATAGGTTTTGGCCAAATTCACAGTATTTTGGCCAAAAACCTAAGTATATTGGGTGCTTTGATCATTTTTTATCTATTCAACACCGATGTAATTAGTAATCGCGTAGATAGATCAATCTTTATAACTTTTATTTTCGGGATTCTTATCCATCACTTTTGTTTTACATATTATTTTCTAACAGTTATGTATATGGTGAATCAATTTGTAATGATTATACATTGTACGATCGATGCTATAAAGGGTGGATGATCCGTGTGGATGAACGACCGTTTGTTAAAAATTTAAAAATTAAATAACTTTGCTTCCTAGCCCTAAGGGCATTTAATATTTAAAATTTCCGTGGTTGTCGTGCATGCTCTACAAAATGGCTGGAATGAAATATGCAACTTCCGACTTACAGTTGGGAATGTTCCCTTGTTAGGATCAATTTATAGCTAATTTTTTGCCCTATTAATGACATCAAAGATGTTTTCTAGATTGCTGTTGAGCCTATTTAGAACGAATGACGCCAAATTTCTGGCGTTCAAATGATCGGAAAATTGTATAATTTATGTTTGAACCGGTTTTAAACTACTCTTGAGTTGGTATTGCCAAAAAAGTATCGAACTTAATAGGCGATACGTCCATTAAATAGGTCAATTTTAAATAAAATATGAATTTCCTATTGCATTTTTATTTGTGAAAGTTAAGGTATTGCGCATAAATTTTCGTTATTGAAAGATTTAGTTTTCGTGGTTGGAATTTCTTTAAAAACAGCCAAAATCTTTTATAATAACTAAATTTGGGTTACCCAACTTAAAAATGAATTATTTTTAAAAAATATACAAAGGGTAGCGCCTTTTTGTTAAATTTTTAAAATTCCATCTATAAAAAGAATGTTCAAAATATCATATAATCACAAAAGAATGGGGCAAAAATGTGTATTCGGAATACTTATGTTTTATGTACATTCTCGCCGATCAAATGGCCAATCCCATCAGATTCACTGATGGATCTGCGGAAATTGCTGATTCACTTCAACAAAGTAAATTTTCTGTGGGAAAATGTTAAAATGGAATTTTTATATAGCATTCACGGGGACAAAATGCATCCCCTAAGAATGAGAAAATCGGTGGAACTTGGTCAAAAATTTTAAGGGTCAGGAGAAATTTGAATGAGAAAATTGACCAAAATTGAATAGGTTCCCTTGTCAGAAAAATTTTCAAAGGAGGCCAAAAAATTAAGATTTCCTTTATTACCAACGATGTCCAAGAATAATTTTAACCTCTTGTTATCAATAATTCTTCTATCGAAAATCGTATTTTCATCATTTAAATATTTATTGAAAAATTCATTTTTAAAAGAATTCTTTGCCATTCTTATTATTTAAAAAATAAATCAAAAAATCGCATTATTAAAGGTAGAATAGTAAAATCCCACTTAATCACATTTAATCAGTAGAAAATTTCCCAATCAATCTGAACAGTAAAAAGAGGTGCTAGGACGTTAAAAATAGTGCCAAATGGGTCGTTAAAAAATGTGCTAAATCCAATGTCTAGACTAGGTCGAAAGTATAATTTTTATTTTTCGAAATTCTGAAAAAAGTTCGAAATCTTAATATCGAAAATATAGAAAAATAGAATTCACAAAATTTCGAATAAAAATAACAAAAAATAGAGCATAAAATTCTGCACAATGGCTTTTTACACTTTCGGCCTTGCAAGTCTTAAAAAAAATTTTGGCCAATTTTTATTGCTTTTCATGTTAAATGTTAATGTAACAAGCACAAGAAACAATTCAATAAAAACATGATGTGGATGCCAAACTCAACTCATATGACGTTATGGGGCACCAAATTTGACCACCTTGAAATTGAAATCATCACCGGTTAATTTTTATGGGATTGATACCTTCTTCATTTTTTCTAAATAAAGAATAAAAACGACGAAACCTTCTTTGGACACTCGATAACTTAGAGGACAATCGCTTCAAATTTATAATTCAAATTAAAAAACTTTTTTGATTATTTCTTCATTTCAATGAAATGGGGGGCTCTTTGCTTCGTATCCTCCAATCTGATCAAATTCCCAAAAACAAAGCAATTAATCAAAGTCAGAAGGATGGCCAAAGGGATCACTTTGTAATAGATGAACAGATCAGGGATAAAAAGGATGAGTAGAGCCGTCGAGTCATTGGACCAATCTTCCATCGGACGAACAGCTCAGAAAAATTTTCAAAGGAGAGGCCACAAAAATTCAGACTTCCATTACCGATGATGTCAAAAGAATTAAAATCATTCCATCAAAAATCGTGTTTTTCATCATACATAAGCAATCCTAAATATTTTTTGAAAATTTATTTTTAATCAAATTGTTTAACCATTTTCTTTGATATGGGACACAAGAGAGCCAAGTACGTGCCGCCCTTACAAGTGCCAAAATGGCATTAAGTAAATAATACTAAATAGGTAAATTAAAAAATAAATCAAAAAATCGTAAATATTTTACCAATTTATTAAAGATCGAAAGGTATAAATCCGATTTAGTTAATCGTACAAAATCAGCAGAAAATTTCTCAACCTATTTGGAGCAGTAAAGAGATCGAGTCCGGTCATTTGCGGTCATTCCGGTCATTTCGGAATTCGAACAAAAAGTTCGAATTTTTCGTGAAATATTTTCGAAAACTTTCGAATTTTTGGCCAAATTTGAAAAATTAAACATACCAAAATATAGAGCATAAAATTCTGCACAACATTGGCTTTTATAATTTTGGTCTAGCATGATTTACAAAAAAGTTTTTGGAGAACATACTGGGTTTTGTCATTTTTTAAAAACACCATAGCACCATAATAATCACATCTACCTATTTAGCATATTATCTAACTTAATGCCATTTTGACACTTGTGAGGTAACGACATACATAGCAGCGGCCCAGCACTATCAACTAGGGCTGTCCAAAACCTGAAATTTTCCAAAACTCAAAACCAAAACCAAAACTTGAACCCAAAACCAAAACTGGGGGTCAAAACCCAAAACATCAAAACTCAAAACCCAAAACTTTCCCATTTCCTTTATAAAATTAAAAAAATTTGATTTCAAATTTCAATCATCAAAAAGACTGTTACACTAATTGCCACCAAGAATGTTCCAAAACTCATATGTTTAAAAAAATGAACTATATATTGAAGCGAAATCTTTTATCATTTCCTATTGGATTTTTTATAAAAGCGTTTTTTGTCAGCCACAATTACCACAAAGGACGGAGAAAAAGTGAAAATAGAATGCGAAAAAGAGAGAACACTCACATAAATTCGCTTCAAGTTATAGATTTTTTTAAACGGGCTGATCGCTTTCCGATGGCGACGAGTGTATATTCTGTGTTCGTTTTTGAAAATCCAAAGCTCATGAAATTTTCTAAAAAATTAAGGCTTAGAAATTAAGAAATTTTTTTGAAAACCCATAGCCTCAGAAAATTTTTGAAAACCATAGTATCAGAAATTTTTTTGAAAACCATAGCCTCAGAAAATTTTTGAAAACCATAGCCTCAAAAATTTTTTTGAAACCCATAGTATCAGAAATTTTTTTTGAAAACCATAGCCTCAGAAATTTTTTTGAAAACGCCTAGCCTAAAAAATAAAACCATAAGCCACTTTTTTAAAATAACCAAAATACAATTTTTTGATAAGCATATGAAAAAAGTTGAGAAATTAATTCACTTGTTTTTTAATGAATTGTAGAAAAAAAAGTTAAACTCAAGATCTAAGAAAAAATTGAAAATTATAGGTAGATCTTTAGAAACCCATTAGCCCTAAATTTTTCTAGAAAATTTCCTGGGCCTTGTTTTTCAGAAAGTTCCATAGGCATTGAATTTTCAAAATTTAAAAGCATGAAATTTCCAAAATTTCTTAAGCTTTGGATTTGGAGAAATTCGCAGGCCTAGAATTTTTAAATTAAACAAGTGTCGATCAGTTGGGTGTCGGTCAATTGGGTGTGCGGAGACCCACATTTACATATTTTGCATTATTAGAAAAAAGAAAAATTAATTGTTGTTAGACAATTGAAAAAAGGGATATAGAAAAGAAAGAGGAAAAGGAAAATTTTAGAGACAGAGAAAGAAAGATTTGGCATTATGTTTAATAGAAAAATTTGAATTATAACATCTAATGTTCCAATTATTTTCTGGAAGGGGCCATTTTATCCAGTTCAAAAAAGTTTTGATTTTCAAAACCTAAAACCCAAAACCAAAACTCAAAACCAAAACCCAAAACTTTTCTCGACTCGAAACTCGAAACCAAAAGTTTTGAACAGCCCTACATCAACAGATATAGCCATATGTTTCATCTATTTTTGGTATTCATTTTGCTGCTCATTGACCTGTCCTTTACACAGGAGGAGCATCCGACAGTCGGTGAGTTAAAAGGGTGTTGGTGGTTAGATTATTTTCATTTTTTTTATTTTTTGCAAATATTTGAACAATTTACGAGTTTCATCTCAGATTCCCGTAAATATATTAATAAGTAGGATTGATTAATTTTTGTTTTAGCTCAGGCTAAAGTAAAAAGGAAGAAGGGGCAAAAATTAAATGAAATTTTGGAGAAAAATCATTCTTCTTGTAACCATTTTCGACAATAAAGATCTGTTTCGGAAAAAAGATTTTTGGAACTGAACTTGATACAGTATGAATTTCAAATGTTTAAACACGCAACAAATTTTTTTTATTTTTTGCTTCTCACAGCTCAGATTAATCGTAGAAAACAGTATGGCTGGTAAAACATTGAATCCATTAGATATTTAATATTAAATTTTTTGTCGAATTTAATTTAAAAGTTTTTTACGACCTAAAATAATATTTTTACAATTTTTTAACCATGTTTCAAGATTTGTCCTTTAAATTTGCAGTACAATCTGCTAACTTGGACATTTCACGCCTGCTAGTGGATAAGGGCGGTGCTATAATCAGCGTAATAAAGCCATTGAATTCCAGATTTTATTTTAGCTTCTCGATTTTTTGACGCGAAGGCATGTTGTGTTAAAACATATTGTAGTCTGATTTCTTTTTCTCTGTCCATTCACTTTTCACATTACAGATTATAATAAGAAATTCGCTTCGAAAAATCGAGGATTCAAACCAATTCAATCGGAGCCCAATTTTTAATCGTATGTCGTTTGGTCCAAAAGTGCAAAAATGGAAAACCTGCATTTATAAACTACGAAATACCTAAAATCCAATAAAAGCCAAAATACCCCAACATTTGAAATTTGGTCTTTATAGTTCCTTTGTTAGGGTCCTTGGATAAAGTCTCCACATTAGAATCACGAAAAAGCCTATATCGCTTTTTCTTAAAATCTGTAAGAATTCAACACAAATATTTTTAGAAATATTTTCTAAAAACTCATGAGTCTTGGGATTTTTCACAGCTATCAAGCTTTCCAAAAAATTTGTCAATCTAATCTTTTTACATTCTTAAATTGCCTGGCCAAAATTTATATAGGGCTTTGAATTTCTCAATTGCTTGTTACTTTTATATGTGCTTCAATTCTTGCAAGTCTTCTAGTAAAAGTGAATTGCCATTTCAGGACTCAACGATGACTTTAATGTGGAGACTTTATCCGAACGACCCTAACATAGGAACTTTATTTAATAACCGAATTCCAAATCTTTGGGTATTTTGGTTTTTATTGGATTTTAGGTATTTCGTAGGTTTTCCATTTTTGCAGTTTTGCACTTTTGGACCAAACGGTGCTATGTCGTTTCAGCGAAAAGTGCAAAAATAAAATCAGTCCCAGAAAAGTTTTTTGTTAGACCTGTTAGACCAAAAGTATAAAAGGAAAAGTTGTGCAGAATTTCATATTGATTCTAATGATATAAAAAAAATTTTTCTGAAATTCCCACAAAAATGTCTAAAAAGTCATAATAATTAAAAAATCGAGTTTTTTCCGGAAAATTTCGTCATTTTAGTAGGAATTTCAGAATATTTTTTATATCTTTAGAATCAGCATGAAATTCTGCACAACTTTTCCTTTTATACTTTTGGTCTAACAGGTCTAACAAAAAACTTTTCTGGGAATATTACCGTATTACCTCTAATAGAACGGCCGGCCGCTCTATTTTTCAACTACCCTCGAGAGGGCCGGTCTAATAGAGGGAGTCGGTCTAATGGAGGGGGCCGTTTTATTTTTCAACCATCAAATTTTTTTCTATCCACATTTAGAAAAAGAATCCACATTTAGAAAAAGCTCTTCGTGTAAAGAATTTTTGTATCTTCTCTAATTTAATTATATTTTGTTTTGTTTTCGGATTCCAAATTTCAGTGCCATATTCAAGTAAAGGCCTGATGTATGACTTATAAGCTAATACAAGAGTGTTTAAATCACGTGTTTTCAAAATTTTCAATAACTGATAAGAACTTTTCCTTAAAACTTTTTTGTTAGACTTTTTAGACAAAAAGTATGAATAGCAAAATTGTTCAGAATTTTATGCTGATTCGAATGGTATAAAAAATTTTCCGAAATTCGACCAAAAATTCGAAATATCCACTAAAAACTATATTTTTCGGTATTTCGGGACTTTTTGACCGAATTTCGAAAAAATTATACCATTCGAATCAGCATAAAATTCTGAACAATTTTGCGCCTTTTATACTTTTTGTCTAACATATAGCAGTTACGAAAATGCACCCCTAAAAATTGATTTAAACATTTTCTACACGACCCCTCCGAAACGCTAAGTCTAACAAAAAAGTTATAAGGAAAAGTAATTCTATTTTGGCGGTTTTCGCCGAAACGCTCATTATGGCGGTTTTCGCCGAAACGACTCAGCACGAAACTTTTACTCGATTTCTAAAAAAAACGTTTATATCATCAAAAATAAAATTTAATAAAATTCGACTAGGGGCTTTTGGAGGTCTTTTTGTTGGGGGCCGGTCTAATGGAGGAGGCCGTACTAATGGAGGGGGCCGGTCTATTTTTCAACCACCCTCGAGAGGGCCGGTCTATTAGAGGGGGCCGGTCTAATGGAGGGGGCCGTTCTAATAGAGGGAATACGGTATTTTATTTTTGCACTTTTCGCTGAAACGACTCAGCACGGGACCAATCGATAAGGGCGAAAATGTGCAGGCTAGAGACCGACGGGATACTACGGATGAGGGATGATGAGTTTGATGCCATTCCCACCAAAGACTTCCTGTTCAAGGTTGAGGAAACCATGGAATGTTTTTTGGCTCGTGGAATCCAATTAATTAATAGGGTTAATTATTTAAAACTGCCAGGAATAATTAATTAAAAGCACAGGGTTCCCAAGACCAAAGGCTACCTAAGGACATCAGAGGCAAATCCAAGATTTTTGGGCAAAAATAAGGGTATTTTAAAGTGCAAATTTTAAAACAAAAACAAAAAATTAAAGCACTTTTTATTTTTCAAAAATAGGAGTCGCCGTAGAAAATTCGGAAATATTATATACTTATAAATTTCAATATTTTTTGGAGGTGTTTAAGAAATATTTTTAAAGAATAAATTGAAATTTCATTATATCCCGAAAGGAGCCCCCGAGAAAATTTTGGAAAATTGCACCTTTTCATAAGAAAATGGGGCTTTTTGATAAAATTTTACAAAATACCTAAAATAAATTTATAAATAAATACAATACATCTATTTAATCAATGATTGACCTAAATTTGTTCGATTTCCTTAAATTCAGAGTATGGATGGACACCGCTGCATTTGGCGATTGCGAATAAAAGAATAGAAGAGGCCGAATCGCTGGTGCTAAGGGCCAAACAAGTGGGCGACAACTTGGACTCCGCGGATTTCAATGGGCAGACCGCGCTGCATATGGCAGTAGGTAAAAGGCAGAAATTTTGTTAGAAAGTCGAAATTCAAAAAATCGGAATTTGAGGGAGAAATAAGGGCACTCGATCAGAGTTAAGGAATAAAAATTTTACATCATGAAAAACCTAAAATTCATTTAGTCCTCAATGATCTGAAGAATGTTACTCGACTTCTGATTCAGAACGGCGCAAACGTCAATGTTAAAGTAAGAAATTGGTCTTTATTGCACATTGAAAATTCATTGTAAATATATAGAGGATGTTTAAATGGATGTTCTAGGTAAATTTCTAAATTTTTCAATAACAAATTAAAATTTATGATTTTTATGTAGAATATCTAGCAAATTTTTGGTAAATATTTTTTAATTTTATTGAATCCCGAAACAGGACGTTTGAGCGCGGTCTTTTGAGCGCCAGAGCTAGAAAAATGATTATAACTCTGCTCAAACGAAATCTAGAGAAACGGGTTTGGTGTCATTAGATAGATATAAATGTCAGCTATAAATTTGCTAAAAGGAGTTTTTGGATTGGCCAAGTAGAAAAAAGGTTATGGCCAAATTAAATCACAAAATCCTACCTCTGGCCAAAGCTTTGGCCATAATTTTTTTATACTTGGCCAATCCAAAAATGCTTTTTAGCAAATTTATAGCCGACATTTAGTTCTATCTAATGACACCAAATTCGTTTTTTTCTAGTTTTGTTTTTACAAGAATATGTTTACAAGAATTTACAAGTTTCTGTTTACAAGAATAAGCTCGGCCTAACCCCGTTGCACAATGCCGTCCGATGGGACAATGTTGCGGCTGTGGATCAACTTCTGCAAGCCGGTGCCACTGTGGATGCGCGGAAAACAATACCTCCATCGGATGAAAATCAAAATTCCGAGTATGACACACCATTGCACTTGGCCGGTTTGTGTTAATAATTTCGAAACTCGTTTTTTATAAATTTTATTCTTGACTAAGGCCATACGAATAGTTTTTTCTTTAAATTGTTATTTAGTTTTTCTTTTTCATAAATTAATTTTTTGTCAATTCCTAC
>LDKF01000879.1:35763-49340 GCA_001026735.1 Rotylenchulus reniformis
CCCCCCCCCCCCCTCCCACGCTCGCTAGCAAAAATGTTTATAACATTTCTTAGGAAATACTTAGAGAAATGAATTTAATGTCTGCTATAAACGCAAGAAAACTATCCGATTTGGCCTAGTAGAAAAAATTTATGGCCAAGTTAAGCCATAAATCGTGGTTTTGGCTAAAGATCTGGCCATAACTTTTTTTTCTACTTGGCCAAATTGGATTGTTGTTCTGATGACATTTAGGACTATCTTTTGACACCAAACTCACTTCTCTTGGTTTTACCTGAAAAAAGTTAAAAAAATTTAACGAGCAAAGGGGTAGAAATGATCTGTTTCGATCCAAAGTTAGGTATATACACTATACACTATTATCATACAAAAACAGTATTTTTATGCTTTCTAAACTTGTAAGTTTGGGATAGTATTACTCGATTAAAATATCATCTATTCCTAACATAGAGATGTTGATACTTTTTTTGCATATTTTATAAATGATAAATTTATTTTAGGAAAAAGTATTATTTGCAATAAAAGATATTACATTCATTATGTTGTGTATCATACATAGTCTTTGTTCCGCATTTATCTCTTGCTGTATTACTAGTAACGTATACAATTTTGCATTAAATGAAGGACAACGCCCTTCAACAACACCAATGCGAAGTTGGCGCTCAGGGGTTCTGGCACAACGCATCTTGCACAACTGCATGCGCCACTGTCACTTGCGGTAAAATAAATTATCAGAAGCCATTTTACAGCTAAATGAATTCATTTTAACTAGCAGATCGTTTTTTTCAATTTCAGGCAACTCGAAAAATGATAAGGCTGTGATCAAATTGTGCGCGGACGCGCAATTCTGTGAGACTCGCGCATCTGAGTTGTGCAAGCGTGAATTCCGAGACGGACGCGTGCTGCACTGCGAGTCTTGCAAGGGAAATCTGTGCAATCGTGCGCCTGCAGTGACCCCATCCTCTCGCAAGCAATGTTTCGCCGGAATTGTGGACAGCACCGACCAATGGCAACTGATGGAGACCTGCAAGGGCGAGAACCCAAAATGCGCAATGTTCACCTGCAAACTTGGTAAGATAAAATACAAGTATAATATATAGATTATTGAACCTGAAAATTTGTTCTTATTGTTAAGAGTAGAATACTTCCAAGGACATTTTTTATTTGGAATACATAGTTAGAGCATAAGTTTTAATCCATAGCTTCGCATAATCTACCGTAATTACCTATTAAGACAATGGTATCACTCGACTTGTGGGCGGCTGCACCCAATCGCCGCAATTCTGCACCAACGATGCCGGTTTGGAAAGTGGGGAAATGTTTTGCAACATGCTGAATGGTACCATGAGCGCGTGCCAAGTTTGCGCGGAACGAGACGAGTGCAACCGCAACTTCACCGCTCTGATGAAGGAGGGCGAAAAAAGTGCACCGCCCAAGGAACAAAGGTTGCTGACCCAGCTGTACAGCTTATTCTTGGTATGTATCTCAAACAAATCTATTAATTACTCTTTTCAGAGATGTATTATATTTCTTGACAAGTTTATTTAAGCAAATAAACAGAAAAAATAAATCACAATATGCACGATTAATTCTTAATCTCTTTATTGCTAATTATAAAATAGTTAAATATGTTGCGTTAATAAATCAAGGAAAACGCCCTTCAACAACACCAATGCGAAGTGGGCGCCCAGGGGTTCTGGCACAATGAATCTTGTCCGTCTGCATGTACCACCGTTATTTGTGAGTTTGACTTGCATCACATAGTATATACGGATAGATATTATAGCTTGCGAGAGAAGTTTATTTTAATATGGATTGGATTTACAAAAATTGTTCATTTTTTCAAATTTCTCCAGGGGTAATTTATGAAAAAAACCCACTGTCTTAAGATACAAGAAATAGCAGACATGATTTATGATTTCTTGTAAGTCTAGGTATTTATTAAAACTGCATTTTTCCTCTTTACTAATTCACCAACTCCATGTTTATTTCTTTATTCATCTCGTATTTATTTTCCATATCTCTTCACATTTTGCCACAGGCAATTCGAACAATGATCAGGCCATTATCAAATTGTGCACGGATGCGCAATTTTGCGAAACGCATGCATCGGAGTTGTGCAAGCGCGAATTCCCCAACGGACGCGTGCTCCGTTGTGAGACTTGCACCGGGGACCTGTGCAATCGCGCGGCTGCTGCAACTACAATAATCCCCAAAACGACATCTCTGGCCACAAAATCTCCGATTGGCACTCGCACCGGTTGGGATGCTCTCGCGGAAGAAGTAAACAAAAATTTATAAAAAAATATTTGATACAACTTTAAACGAGTAATGAATGTTTAAACCCGTTAGATTGCGCCGATATTCTTCGAGGTTATTTTTTTAAAAATAATTTCAAAAGTTCGAACTTTTTACAGGCATTGGCCCAGCGAAGAGGTCCACAATGCTTGTTGGGACACAAAGGTGAATGGCACACCGACACTTGTCCATGGCGCAGCAAGTGCGGCACCCTGAGCTGCGATATTGGTAGGTAATAAAGGGCTATAAAAATCCAAATCATTTTATTTTATTGCTTTTTTACTTCAAAAGCTCTTCAATTTTCCTGGAAGTTTAGGAAATATTTTAAGAAATTCATTAAAAATTAATTTCACCGAAAATTTTTCATTTCGACATAATTTTTGCAGGGAACAACTAAAATAATCGTTATATCTAGACATTTGGATTTAATACTCTCTTCAAAATTTAGAAATTCTTACTATAAATTTTACTAAAAATTTTTTTTTAAATCCACATATTCAGCTGGCATTGTTTGGTATCTGAAAATTTGCGCACCGAACAACGCCACTGACGCGTTTTACGGACGCATCTGCACCGATTTTGACGCTAACGCGCGACTGATGGGCCGCGAGTTGTGCCAAGGGGACATGTGCAACGCGGACGGGCCCAGCGGTGCGGTGGTCGCGGCTGCGCCACGAATCGGGACGCGCTGTATGGTGGGCATGAACGCGGAGCTGTACAACCATACGTGCGACGAGGGATGTGCGTCAATCACCTGCGAATTGGGTGCATCACTTTTTGGCAAAGGAATAAATTCTCTCAACGAGAAATCTTCAACAAAGGACATCAAAATCAAATACCGTATTTCCTATATTAGGGCCCCGGGGGATTTATTTTTCACCACTCTTCAGAGGGGGGCACTATTACAGGGAGGGGACTAATTGCAGGGAGAGGACTTAATACAGGAAATACGTTAATGATCAGCAGAAATAAATATATTATAAAATAATTTCATTCTCCTCGAAATTTTTGGCCCTTTCTTGAGAATTTTTTTCATATTTTGTAGCGTTATATTTTTTATTTAAATTTTTTGTGTAAAAACAAATTTGCAAATAAATCAAATCTAGGAGATGGATCAAAAAAGAATATTTAAAATTTAAGGACAAACCATAATCTGAGGACCATTATTTAGGAATCCCACATGGGTATGAACATGGACTAAAAATGATTTTTAATTTTATTTATTTTTAATTTAAGCCATTCATTCCCCAAAAAGATTCTAAATTGTCAAAAAATGGGTCCTAATGAGGCAAAGCCCCATGTAAATTGTGTAAATCGAGGAATTATCGTAATATAAAATATTTTTAAAAAATTTTCATATGCCTTTTTTCAGGGGACACTGGCGCCGGTGTTGTAGTGGTTCGTACTTGCGGATTTCCGGGCGTCTGCAATGTGGCCAGGAACTTGCTGTGCAAGGGTCTCGGCGGGCGGGTAAGCGACTGCGCGGAATGCACCGGCAACTATTGCAACGGCATGAGCGGCGAGTTGAACTTGCCGGCGACGAAAGACGAGACAGCGACAACGATAGCGACCGAAGAAGAGGAGGGCGATAAGGAGAAAAGTCTGAAAAATGAATTTATAATAAAATTACTAAATTAATAATAATAAAAAATAAATAAAACAATTTTTGATGAATTATTTCCAATTAAAATACAAAGATAATTAAATAAGTTATACCGTATTCTCTCTAATAGAAGGGCCTCTCTAATTGAAGGGACCTCTCTAATAGAAGGGGCCCCTTGTGTGTGGGTTGAAAAATAGAAGGGGCCTCTCCAATTGAAGGGGCCTCTCTAATTGAAAGGGCCCCTCTAATTGAAGAGGCCCCCTCTTTTTAGTGATGTGATGAACTATTTCCTCAAAAACATATATGAATATATATATTTTGAACTATATAATTGGGAATGTTGATCAAGAATTGATCATTTTTAAAAACAAAATACATTTTGAAATAATTTTGAAGAAAATGATCTTGATCCCAACAGTGGCAGAAAGATAAAACCGTTAAAATTATCTTTTTTAATCTTTTGTTAATATCCTTAAAGAATTTTCAGCCTTTGTAAAATAGAAGAGGCCTCTCCAATTGAAGGGGCCTCTCTAATAGAAGGGGCCCCTTGGAAGGAGGTTGAAACAATAGAAGGAGCCCCTTCTATTAGAGAGAATACGGTATATAGGGGGAGAAGATAATAAAGAGCGAGAGTTATTTTAAATGCCATATTAATAATGTATAAGCTGATTAATATTTTTGATTACGACCTAAAGATTTAATCCATATTTTTCAATTATTATTTTTTGAATAACCATAAAATATGATTCTTGTAAAAATAATAAAACTTATTTATCTGCTCAATTAATGGAACGAATTATTTGGCACAAACTCTATATGTTGATCAGATTTAGAGAACTTAAATCATAAATTTATTCGTTTTGCAGACAAAACCAAAAAGGACCCGACTAACGACAATGACAACGGTGGAACCGAGGAGTTGATGTGCGTGTTTGGAGTTGGGGACAAGCTGAGCAACCGGAGTTGTGTGACCAGCAACGCGAAGAACCCGAATGTTTGCGCCACATTGGTCTGCGATCTTGGAGGTGCAATAAAATAAATTATAAAATTATTAATTTTGATTTGCTGATTAAAAATATAAATAGTAGATGAAGCTGCCAACTAATTCAAATCAATATCTTCCAAGGATTTTTCAAGGATCCAATAATGAAAATGGAATCTTCTGGTTCAATGGATTTCAGATTGAAAAATTTACAATTCAGATTAATAGTTAGATTTCATCTAGTGAACTAATCTGCCGAGGAACTTTGAAACGCTTTTATTTGGAGAAGTTATCTTGCTAAAAGCAGATGAATTTGGCCAATTGGTTAAAAAAATAAATCTTTCACATAATATGTGTATCTATGCGAAAAGATTTTCTCTAGCTAACAAAAAAACATTATTTTGTCGAATTTGTTTAGCAAAATATAAAAATATTTTTTTCTTTAAAATCATTCTATAGTTTTTTTCACGCATTGAAGTAAGCGTTAAAATTTTATAGGAAAATACATAAAAATCAAAAATATAAACCATTTACCACTTTATAATTTCACAATTCCATCCCCTACAGCGGAGAAAGAGGTGGTGGTGAAGAGTTGCGCGCCGGCAAACCGCAACGACGAGTACTGGCTGGAAGGCGGCAAGGCGAGCAAGGAGTGCGCGGAGCTGAACGCCACGTTGCTTCCGCAGGTATCCACTACTTGTGACTACGCTTTATGCAACAACGGCGCCACGGCAAGCGTTGCACTCTTCGGCGGAGCATTTTTTGGTGAAATTTAAACCATTTATGGAGGATAAAACTAGGAATGGGGTCGGTCATCATAAAAATTAAAAAATTGAAATTCGCATCAAAGTTCCGTAAATAAAAATTATTTAATGTGGATCGCAAAATTTTTTTTACGAAATGTTAATTTTCTAAAAAATATATCATTTTTATTAGCACCCCCTCCCCTCCTTTTTAAATTACCATTCTTAAGGGTATATTTAGTACGATTTTGGCCAAAAATTGTTTTATCCTAAAATGTATTTCCTATTTCAACTAATCAATCGAACTAAAATAATATCGTAAATCGTAAAAAATATGAATTAAAAATTGGTGCATATTTATTAAAATTATATTAAATTATTTTGTACTAAATTATTTTGTTTAATAATTATTATTTTTCAGCGCTATTGCTTGTTGTGCTGATGGCGGCTCACCAATTTTGAGGAATGGAAAATGACGAACAAATAAACTATGCACCTTATTACATTTCATGAATGATTATAGATATGTCGGAAACAATAAAAAACTGCTATTTGTATGTTTTTATCACTTCATTTTTAAATAAAAATAAAACAAATAATAAATGAATTCATTGAAACGATTTGGCATAAAGCCAAATTTAGATCATATCAATAAATTTTATTTTTGATTTTTGGAAAAAAAAATTTGGGGATTGTGCTAAATGCCAAAGGCAAGGATCTGGAAGATTGATTTTTTATAATAATTATTAAAAATGATTATGCTTTATATTTATCTGCTTTCTATGTTTTGTTCGGAATATACTTCCATGTGATAATCATTAATTTCGAAACACCTAATTTATCTGTATATTTTTAGCATCATCTTTTTTTCATCAATTATTCATCGGAATGGACCAAAAAATGCTTCAAAAAACGTCTTGACGATGAATAAACAATTTTATTGCCGATTTTTGCCATTCTTTAGATGAATAATACCACCAGCATTGTGTTCCTTCGAGACATCAGTCATCAACAAACAATTTTTTGATTGTGATCACCAGCCATCTTTTAAGGCTTGGGAGAAGGATGGGCCTGAATCAGTCAGAAAATATATATTTATTTTAAATTTTCCATCCTTACTAAGCCAAGAAAAATTTATGCTTGCAAAATTCCTAAGAGATTGATCAAAAATTCAAACAGAATAAATTCTGAGAATGCCTTAAAATAGATGCTGGATTCCCAGTTCAATCATTATCATAAAAATTATTTAAGAAACTATAAGAATTTAAGTTGAAAAATCTCTAAAAATTCCCTAATTTATTTTCTAAAATTTCTTTTTTACTAAATTCAGACTATTTTTAGTAAGTTAAATTTAAATATTAATATGATTCAATAAATAATAAATATAATAAGTGAGCATCCATGATTTGGACATTGAATTTCGTTTATAATTGATCCTAAGAGTAAATTTAAATGAAAAATCTATTTTTGAAAACATTCAACTGATATAAAAAAATTATCAGTGTAAAAATATTCCAACTGTTTTTTCGAATATGATGAAAAAATTCACTTTTAAATTTAAATGATACATGAATAAACTCAAACCTATTCCTCCTAAATACATATTTCATTAATGCTTATTACCTATTACTTTTAAAATAAACAAAAAAAATCCGTTTAATTCACTGATACCTATAAAAATAATACCTTAAGCTCTTCCAAACAATGTACAAGATCGGCATCTTGTTCTTTTTTGCTGCAATTATTCTGGGAATAACAATGGCAGGTAAAAACAAATATTTAAAATTTAGAAAAAGTTTAACTAAAATCAAATTTAATGATTATTAGGAAAAATTGAAAGTGTGTAAATTTAGAGAAAAAAAATTGACAAAACTATATTATTAATTATAATTTTTGATTATTTTATTCTACGGGTCTCTCATAAGCATACTAGTAGTATTGGCCCAAAAACTTTTTAGAAACACCTTTATGGAAGTATCTTTTCTTTTATCAATTGAGCTATAAAGGAGTTATTTGCATTAAATTTCGTTCAACTTGGCCAAATGATTAAAAAGTCCATAAAGTCAAAAAGGTTATTTTGGCCATAACTTTTTAATTATTTGGCCAAGTTATACAAATTTAATGCAATTATAGCTCTTCTATGCCTCTATGATTTGTTAGAAAGATAATTCCATAAAGTTGTTAATATCTATTTTATAGAAAACCTATGCGTGAACTGGAATGAAATAAAATTTGTGTTAAAACAATTATTTAATCATTTTAGCTGATGATCTGAAATGTTTCAACTCGAGGGACAAGGAAAGCAAGTGTGAAAAGAGAGAACAATGTGCCACCATTGGATGCAAACTTGGTAAAGCGTTTTATTTTTTTTACAAATTTTTAAATGATTTCTGAGGATTTGAATCTAAGTCATCTATTAATTTGCACAAAAAAGATTATTTTAAATATATTCTATATTAGAACTCAAAACAATTTAGTTTATTGAAATCAATCTATAATTCGATTTGCCCAAATTCGATTTGCCTAATAAATTTTTTACACATTTTAGGGGCAAAAGTAAAAATTCTACTTATACATGGAAAACACTTTAATAACTCTTGAAAATGTTTTTTAATCAATTTTTGCAGAAAATATATGCACTAATTTTGTCGTTTGAGAATAGGGTAAAAATTCTATTCTCCATATTGCCAATTTCGCCACTCGCCAGTTAAGAATCTTGTTAGAGATTGGCATTGTAAAGTTGTGATTCTTGGCCATTTTTAGCCAAAAATGGGATTTAAAATCTGTATAACACAAAAATAATAAATAATTTTTCAGACAACGGAAGGGTCGAACTGCTCAAAGGATGCGTTGAAAGCAACAACACCAACACCAAGGAAGCGTTCTGCAAGGATGAGACGCATTATCTGGCCAAGGCTTGCCTGAGTTTGATGGGCGGACAGCTTTGCACGAATGCCAAAGAGGCGGAATACTGCAATCTGTGCAACACGACCAAGTGCAATGGGGAGAAGTTGCCCGCAGCTTCCACAACCGCCGCAACCACCACCACCAAAGGGACATCACTGCCGCCCACAACCACCGCAAAAACAAGCTCCGCAACCGGATTGTCCGCACCGACTGCGCTCATGGGTCTTGCACAAGTTGTTGGTAGGAATTTGATATGGGATCTATTTTGTGTTGAAAACAATTGATGAAAATCATTAAAAATTGAAACCTAAAGGAAACATAAAATTTTTCGAAATAATTTTTCTGATGAAATGCCGGTAAAAATATACTTTATTTTCTAATAATTTTTTGTGTAAAAAGTTCATTTGCAATATCCGTCGAACTAGAAAACTGAAGCTATAGATCTAGAAATAAAGCTATGATATACATATTAGAATAGGGTTAAATATTGATCTGTAGGGTATAGACAATACCAAAAATTTATATAAATATTAGCATAGGTGATAGGTTTGTTATTTAAAAAATTTACTAATTGTTTTGGTGGAAAATTTTATTATTTTTTGCCCATTTATATTTGTTAGGGAGAGGAAAGTAATGACTAAACTTTTCAGGTCTGGCTGCATTGCTCACAGTGTTTGGTTGATCTGATCGGGAGAATTACAAGAGTTGGAGAATAAAAGAACAAGGAAAAGAACATTTCATTGATCATTTGTATTATCCATTTAAATATTTCAAAGCTGTAAAATTTTGACAAAAAAATTGTACAGAAATAATGGAAAAATTTCATTTTTATTTTTAACATTTTATTATCATTTGATTAGATATTTTTCCATTTAAAAAACAAAGATTTATATCAAAAAATGTATTATGCTTGTACAAATTTATGAAAAACAAAAAAATGTTTTATTATAAAAGGGAATTTTCGGATTGGAATATATGATCATGATCATGGTTATCATTTATCAGACATCACATCCATTCAGTTGTTTTTGGCGAAAATGACAAACATAGCTGAAATTTTGATCCATTTTAAAAATAAATAAAAATGATGGACACATTTTTGACTTAAGGAGGAATTTGATCTCGAACAAACATCAAGAAAAACCAATTTATATACATATTTTCAAAGTACGTTAATCAAAAATTAAATTGAAAAATCCCTACCAAAAAGAATAAACAGGACAAGAATAAACGACGAGCAACTGTGTTGAACATGAACATCACCGTTCGCAGTGTTTGTCGTTTGTTTTGTCTTTTCGTTGTTCTCGATTGCACTTGTCGTAGTTGCGTCATTGGTAGTTGTCATTTTAATCGTTTCCGTACTCGTTGTAGTGAACGGATACGGTACTAGCGATTCATTGTTGCACAACTCCGTTCTTCACGTTTGACACTTGCATTCGCCCTTCTCGCGTCGCGACGAATAAAAACTTCCCAGATAATCACAATGTCCGCATGACTGGTAATATATAGTACCAGATGCTAAATAAGAAAATTATACCATCCTAACTGATCATTTGAAAATATAATTGTCAAACCCACACTCAATAGAACCCAATTCATTAGAACCCAAAGCTACAATTGTACACACAAAGTAAAAAATTCAATAGAACCCAAATTCCAAATTCCAGT
The DNA here is from genome assembly GCA_001026735.1 of Rotylenchulus reniformis. NCBI lineage: Eukaryota > Metazoa > Nematoda > Chromadorea > Rhabditida > Hoplolaimidae > Rotylenchulus > Rotylenchulus reniformis. Next base: position 45,962 of record LDKF01000879.1, read on the forward strand.
TTTTCGGATTTTGAAGAATTGCCTAGGTAGGAGGATAGGACTGTTTTTGGGATTTTTACAAATTTTATGGGCATCTGATGAAACCAAAAGTTCATGTCATAATACAACACATAATACATCATTGTGGTCATAGTTTAGCTTGTAATCTCTATTTTTATAATATGTCAAAAACTAAAATGGACGTCAGAATTGGATTCGGCATCAAAAATACTCTAGAAAATTGTTTAGGTGATTTACGGGAAAATTTTAATCAAAAAACTTGAAAATTGTTTCAAATTGTCGGAACTTTTGGAGATGATTTTTTTGTAGAAAGTCAAAGCATACCAAGCATTTTAGTGGGAAGTTTTGTTGGCAAAATTAGCACATGAAAATTTATAAAATTAAAATTCAATTAAAAATTTTTGAAAAATTGTTCGGTGATTAAAATTTTTTTCAATGATGTGAGAATGGACAAAATATATTATCCAAATTCATAATTCTTGTTATTTATTATTTTTATGCTTTTTTGATAAAAAAATATGATTTTTAAAAAATGGTAAAAAAATTCTGCCAAAAATTTTTTTTGGAAAAATTTTAAAAATTTTGGAAAAATTTTAAAAATTTTGGAAAAATTTGGGTAAAAATTTTTTCCGGGCCTATCCGGGCCGGCCCGGGCCCGGGCCTGGTAGTCGACGGGCTTTTTTATTGAGGTTCGGGCCGGGCCGGGCCCGGCCGGCCTGGAGCAGGCCCGTGCACAGCCCTGGTTGTAGCCATTGGTACATTACGGTCCTCTGCTACCCCTTTTGCCAGAATATAAATGGCTGGAATTTAGCATTTTTTAAATTTCTGACCATGCCTTTATGAATAGTTTTGCAGTTTAACTCTCCTGAAATTTTTGTTATTCTCTCCCTCAATAATAATTTTGGCAATTTTAGAAGTGATCCGAGGGTTTTCACTTGCGATACATTTATCCAGGTTTTTTCCATTTATGCAAATTCAGAAACACAGTTCAATTCAGTACAAAAAACCGAAGGAAAAAGGGCAAAACCTTAGATTAGATGAAATCATACATAATTGTAACATCAACATTTGAGGATTCGAACACGACATTGATGATCCGACACTTAAAGATCCCCAAATCCGATTCTTTCACGAAAAATCAAACTCAATAAAATAATCTCGACTTTTAAAAGATATGTAAATCTTGAAGAGCAAATTTCTTTATAGGTGACAGAACCTATAAAACTTTCATAAATTAAATTTAAAATATTGAGTCCTCAAATGTTGGATCCTCAAGTGTGGTGTTCGAATCCTCAATTGTCGGGTCCCTAAATGTCGGATCCTCCCTCAAGTTCCGGTTAACCTGATGACCATACATATGGTCCATCTCGCTTACTTACCTCCATCACATCTAAATACCAGACAATGATCATAGGAATATTGTGGATTTACAAAGTGCATTATACGAGTGCAATCCAATTCCTCCGCTGGCACAAGTTCCTTCGCATCCATGATGTTGCGCATTATGCGGCGATAGCATTCTGGATTGGCATGGATAGTTAAATGTTGGGATTTTATATACGTATCTATCTAGTATCTACCTACTATTTAAAAAAACGATGATTACTGATTTTATGGCTCATAGAAAAACTCGCTATCTCAAGCTCTTTCTCTCTCGTTGCAAATTCTTTCCCCATATCAAATTCATAAAAAAGGATTTGAGATAGATTTTTTCATTTTTTAATAAAAAGTATTGGAGAGAGAGAAAAATATTTTTGAGATTTTTTCTTATACAATGAGCATGGTATTTTAGGATGATAATCAATGATGATTTTCCTATTCTGACATCAGAAATTATAGCTTTCCCCACAATTGACATCAGTTTTTAGTTTCAAGTGAGATCTATTCTTAGCTGGTATCAATAATGGCACCTTTCCTTACAATATAAAAAACATCATCCTTTCTCAGAACATATGGCATCAAATTCTGAATGATGGGTGATTTTTTATTGTATTTATCGAATTTTTCACATTCCTTCAAAAAATTAATGTACTATGCTCCAATACATATGGGGTTCTAAATATCTGTTATAAATTGAAAAAAGGATCATCCAGATTGGCCAAAGCTAAATTGAGCATTAAAAATGCGATTTTGGTCAAAGATTTGGCCATATCTTTTTCTCACTTGGCCAATCTGGATAATCATTTTTGTAAATTTATAACAGACACTTAATACTATTAAATGACATCAAATTTGTTTTTCTAGGTTACATTAGAATTGAGTTATAATTATTTTCTAGCGCTTGGACCACGGTAGCCCGAATAAATTACTGAATCCCTTCCGTTCTGCAATCGTGGGCGAAATGGATGTCGTCATGAAAATCAAAATGATCCCAATGTAAACTTTGTTGCCAGTGTAGCAGTTCATTTTTGTAAATTTTAACTGATAAAAAATGTGTTATCATCCGATCAATATTACTAAAATGCTTATATCTATTGCGGTCGTCAAAGGAATGTATATATGTAAAATGATATCGATGAAAAAGTAATAAATAAAATGATGACTAAGTAGGATTTAAAAATTCCTAAAATAAAAAGAAGCATTAATTTGCAATGGAACTCTTTCAATAATCACCCAAGACCTTTTATGTTTATAAATTTGTTTTGGCCAATTTTCAGTGTCTGGCCATAGCCCGGCAAAAATAAGCAACGCCCGATGATTTCATCACCAATCGATGCGTTCGATGAGAAGAATCGAGGAATCGATTTATAACAAAATAGCGTTGATCGGACCACGCTTGGATCAAAAATAAGCAAAATAATTTTTGTACTGATATAATGAAAAAAAATAGAATTTTTATATTTTGCCATTTTATTTTATTATATTATTAAATGAAGGGTTACTAATTAAAAAAAAAACAAAGATTTTATTTCAAAGAATTGCAATAGCATTGTAAAATTTTATCAGAAAAATTTTCCCCTACCGGGCCTGTTCGGGCCGGCCCGGGCCCGTAGACACATAGGCCCGACCCGTGCCCAACCCTGGGTCAGAATCAAACTTCGGGAGTTTAACGTCCTCCGGATTCGAAGATGGAAAACTTTATTAACTTACCTATTGTCTTTTAAGAAATGAATAAAATGACATAATTAAAATAAATAAAATGACATAATTAGAAATTATACCTTAATTATCAAAGGTAAAAATGGATTCTTTTAATTTGATGCAAGAATTATTGTTGAATCCAGACATCTACCACGAGGCCAAGTGGTAGATGTCTGGATTCAACAAAAAGGAAACTCAAGGTTTCAACCGAATCCTTGGCCGTCTGGATCAATTTATTCACATTGGCTAGGTCCTTGAACCTTGCCTCGATTCCACATGTGTGAACACCCCCCCCCCC
>LDKF01000880.1:0-26267 GCA_001026735.1 Rotylenchulus reniformis
TTTTTTGTAGGGACATTTCGCTATCTTGATGGGTTGAATTTGATGTCGATGACTGTCCTGCGTGGTAATTCTTCTTTTTAATTTCTCGACCCTTATTTGATACGCAAGTCGTTTGTTTATTGCCGCTTGAGGTTGAGCGTGGTTGAGATTCAGCAGATCGTTTTTCTGACACAGTATGAGATGATTTTTTCCTGTCAATCAAGGGTTTAAAGCTTAAAAACTTAAACCCAATAATCACTTTAAAAATAGCCGCTGAGATTTGTTTGCTTTATTAGAAATGGTAAATTCTTTTTAAAAATTGCCTGATATATAAGATGAGATGGAAAAATTTCGCATATACCTAATCAATTTAGAAGAAAAACTTCAAAATTTAGAATATTCTATTTTAGAGTTTAGAGGAAATTTAAATGCACTTTTACCTCGAAGATTGATCTTCTCCGGCGGATTGAGTTGAACTTGCAGCAATGCTTCTATGATTGTTTGCCTTCTGGGATCGGGATGGAAGAGTTCCGCTGGATGAACCCAATTGATACCGAGATTCTTGAGGGGTATGTGCTTGTCCGATATATTGGTTTGCATTAGGCATTGGATTCTGGAACTCCAACTTTTCAAAATATTCACTTAACCAATTTTCGTGTGGAGGAGAATTTGCTCCATTGGCGCAGTGCATAATTGACGCCAACAGAAGGATGAAGAAAAACGCAATGGAATAAAACATTATCATTATCACTATTGGTGTTTGGAAACTTAAACAAGAAATTTATTAAAAAAATAAATAATAAAAGCTTTTGTTAAAGTCTATATGATCTTAAAAATTATTATTTACCCGATTTGTCTCCGAAATATAGTATTGAATTTCGTATCTCTTTATAAAATGAATAAAATTTACATATAAATATATAATCTTCATGTATTTCATAAATTTTTACAAGTGTTTCACGTTTCATAGAACTTCTGAAAAATATGGAATTTTCAGCTTGTTATAAAAATATGCATCCTGCTTTTTGCAAAATGACTGTATGCTTTTTGCGCCTTTATAGATAATCGTTGTTATTGATTGTAATCGTATTTTGAGGAAACAAAATTCAAAAAATATATTTTTTGCAAAATGATTTTTCGATAGGATGAAAAGCCTTCCTATAATTAACTTTCCAACGTGTATTCTTCTTTATACGGCGAAAAATGATATTGAGAATTATGGTTTATTGCATGATTTATTATGTTGTTATCAATCAAAAAATTTGCAATTTGCTCATTAATGAATTATATAAACAGAAAATATATAGTAGGTTTTTAGCTTTTTTAATTAGAGAAAACATAAGATAATTTATTTAGGTATAATGTATAAGGGAAAAATTTCATTGGAATTTGTCTCCATTTATTTTTAATAAAAAAATCACAATGATAATATTGAACAATTGTTTAAAATTTTTATTTTATAAATGTAAATGTAAATTTTTAGTGAATTGCATAATGACTGCTAAATTTAGAATCAAGGGCCGAACGGTGCTATACCATTAAAAAAAGTTGCCAATCGGCGGGGTGTTAACAAAGTAGTCAATGTGGCCAATCTGGCCAAAAACTTTTTTGTAAGACTGGCTGAGCCAAAGATATAAAAAGCCCTTCTGCAGAATTTATTTCTATCTTGTGGTATTTTTAATTTTCGAAATTCGGCCAACTAGTTCGAAATATCCCCTAAAAATCGTATTTTAGATAACTTTTTTGGCCGAATTTCGAAAAATTAAAAATACCACAAGATAGAGAATAAAATTCTTCACAATGGCTTTTTATATCTTTATCCACTTTTTTAACGCCCCGATTGGCCACTTTTTTAACGAACCGGCACCGGCCGAACATCCCTGTACCAGAAGATAGGTTAAAAAATTCTGTACAGCCTAGCAAGTTTCTAAAAAAAGTTTTTGGAAAACTTTTTTGCTATTTTTTTGTAATGACCATTTTGATTTTTTGATCGTGGCGAAGACCGAGAAATGGAATGTCAATCAATTAAGATGATAGAAGAGTCAAACTTCAATTAGGCTTCGTTCACCAGCAAAAATTGATCTAAAAATTCAGGTGAAAAAGAATCAAACGATTAATTTTTTAGACTTTTTTCATTGAACTTTAAAAAATAAATAAATTTCATCATTAAAATTTTCACGTCTTTCTGGATCAATTAAAAATTTTATTTTTATTTATTATTATGAAAAATATGTATATTATTTCTTTTTAAAACTTTTCAAATATATTTGATAATTATTATACAATATATTGTAAAAAGTCAATTATTTTTCCCCAACTGTATGATCATTTACATCAATTTACACAAAGAAATACATGCAAATTCACATGATTTTTCCCAAAAATTAGTGAGATTCACATGGACATAAGAATGTAGATGGTATAGATCGCAGAGAAGCGAGAGATCATTAAATATAAGGAGATTCCAGACAGACATATGACGAGACAGACATATGACGAGCCACTTCCTACTACAACACAACTCTTATGATTTTCTCCCAGATTTATTCTACAAAACTGATACAAGACAGACCCCTTAAATTGTGTTCTTACGTCCTTGGCAAACTTCCTTACTCCTTAGCATCTTGTGATTTTTTCCAATAGTTCTAATTAATAGGATCACCCTAGCGCAGCATTAAGTATTTAAGGGGAATATTGAATAACTTCAGCATTATTATACCTATCCATATCAAAACCAGATGAATAGGCAAATACAATTATTATTGTTGTCTCTCCATTTTTTGGTGAATTTTGCAGCTGTTAAGGCACCTTTACCTCTTGGATCAACTTTAGCAACCAATCAAAGTTGGAAAAATTAAAAAAAAAAACCAAAAAATTATTTATTTTTAGGCCAATACTTAGGATTTAAAAATAGCCATCCAAATGTTGGAGCTGGTTTAAGCTCTAAGAAAATTTTAACACAAAAGACCCAGGTCGCTGTGGGCGAAAAAACTATCAGTGTCGAAAAAACAGGTAAATAACAAAAATATATAATAATTAAAATAAAAAAAATTTTATGCAAAAATTTGAAATTTTTGATAATGTCACTCGAATATTTCAAAATAATAAAAATAAATTTATTTTTTGATTAAATATAAATTTTCTAAATCGGAAACAAAGTACATGATAAAAATAAAAATACAATTGAAAATTTTTTATTTTCGATGAGTTACAAAATGAATTAATAACTAACAGTCACCTAGACAACGTCTATTTTATCATAAAAAATATCACAGAATTAAAAGTTTGTCCATTTTTTGAGAAGCAATTGCGCAACAGTTAAAAGTGGACGATTCTACAGCCCCAAAGCTTGATATGCTGATCAAAAAAGCTGAACCAAACGGAATAGCGCAAGAATCCATAGAAAAAATGTCAATTTTGGAGGATAAAAAAGGCATTATGGAGGAGGAGAAAGAGGAGGCGGAAAGAAATAGGCTGGACACCACATTGTACCGAATGTTGGATCCATTCAGCGGAAAGGTAATTATTGAGAAAAATATTTTTTAGACAATTTTACTGGAGGTGATTTATTTGAAAATAATTTAATACAGGAACCAAAATCAATTGCATTATTGTTTTTTAAAAAATAATTTTTAAAATTAATATGTTAAATGAAATGAAATTTTTATAAAAGGACTATTCAAATTTGGTTCTTTTAGCGTTAAACTGTATTAGACCAACAGGGAGATTTATTTTTCAACCCCCTTCAGAGGGGGGGNCAAAATTATTGTGAATGAATTGTTAATGATGATTAGATTTCATGTCTTTTTACCTAATTTTCAATGTATTATACAATGTTAAATTTTACTTATTTTTTGGACTACCTCCTAAAGATTGGCTTGCCTGCCCCTTTCGTTGCCAAAATTGCCTTGAAAATGTACAACGCCCTCGCCTCCTATATGATCGCCAACAATATTGGAAATAAATCCAACAATTTTGCGCTGGAAATGCGCAATTTGGTGACGGTGCGCAACTTTTTGGTAAACGATCGTGCGGGTCAGCTAAACATTCGCTTCTATGGGGAGTGTCAACTGGGAAAGCTCACCGATCTGGCATTTCGGGACGTAGTCCAGATGAGCCCGGAGCAGTTGAAGGTGAAATTATTTTTTATAGATAAAATTGAAAAAGCCAAATCCCTTTGAGAAGTTTAATTTTTTGGTCTGTAAAATCATTTCTATACATATTTTTGATATACATTTGGTTGATTTTTTCTTTTTTAAATCTAAATATTCTTAATTGCTGGAAAATGCCAGTTCCTAAATGCATATTCTTAAATTAGTGAAAAATTTTCATAGGATATGCGCATTCAATCCAATGAGAAAGATCTGGTTTGGCTTTTTGGTTCTGTGATCCATCTGATGATCCACCAGAAGTATCCGCTTGAAGAATGGGAGGCCCAAATGCTGGAGGGCAAATTCAATTTGGGCAAATTTGCCAGTAAACAGGTAGTGAAAATAGTTGAAATGTAAATAAGCATAAAATAATAAATATTACGGATTAAACAATAAATAATAGTAATGCTAATAATTAATAACGAAACCAAAGCACTGATATTGGGATCAGCGGCTTATTTCAATTGTCATCTTAAACTTTAATTCCTAACTTTGAAAATTTTCAATTTCAAAATGACAATGGAAGCAGTTAATGTCCTGAATCATATTATGAATACCAATAAATATTTAGGGCTTAAAGCTATGGATGGTCGTAAGATAAAGACCAAATTATTTCAATTCAAAATTCAAAAGAAATTATTTTAGATCATGACACAAATTTTTAAATTTTTTTTAAGGGTTGTGGCCAACGGTATCTGGCGGAGCTCCAAAAGCAAGTCACCCAACTGTTGGAATCGGGTCAAAACTTTCCGATCAACACCGATGTTCCCGAGAAGCATTACGAATGTCTCATCAATCTTATGCAGGTTCGTAATACTTCATAATCTCACTTAAGAATATGCGCTTGGAGTTCAAATACCCTTTAATCCATTATTCTCATCTTATTTTTATTTAGTAATTTTACATAAACTTTTAGGAATGCCTAAAAACCAATCCCGATGAGCGTATATCATTCGACGATTTTGGACGTCGAATCCATCGTATTGTGGTCGGATTCAACCAGCCAAATCAATGGCAATAACCAAAAAAGATGGATAATAAAATAATTATTGTATATTATGCACAAATGTAGTTATTGTATTTGTAAAAAATATACATTGAATCATTAAAATCCATTATGTAAAACGTTATTCATGTGTGAAATTATACATATACATGATGATTAATTTTGAATTCACATAAAAATGATTTTTTTCACAAAATTCGTTTATTAAAGATATAAATCTTTATTATTTATTAAATTTTCAAAAAAAATAATGAAATTTAATACAAATAATCAACAAGAAATAAAAATTATGAATAGATTTATTTTATTAAAATAAATAAAACAACTGCATTGAATCCATCAATGAAATGCATTTTTCAATCACAATCACAACTATTGAAAAATCGCAATCCTTCTACATCGATAAACGCTTGGAAATTCCATACCAATATTCGGCATATTTTACCAACTCCTTCAAGGCCGCACATAATTCATTAAAAAAAATATTTTCATGAAGCTGGTAAATCTGAAGTAAAAAATTAGTTATGATTATCAATGCCAAATGCTATTAAATTTAAAAATGCAAAAATAAATGCTAAAAATTCAGGGAAGGTGAATAAGTTTTCTAACTTATGTTAAATTAATATTTTAATATGATTATGATTTAAAATATGATTTAATAACTTTTTGCATATTAAGCCTACCGGATGGTCACGTTTTTTCAGTCTTTGCGCAATGAATAAGCTTAATTCGCCACATTTTGTACCAAATTTGAGAAAATTTTCAGATTTTGCCGGGATATTTTCATACATACAGTTGAGCATATTGCTTAGCCAATAAACATTGTATTCAATTGCAGTCATATTTGGTCGGTGTGAAATCTAAAAATAAATATTTATTTGATTTTTTTTTAAATTTATAAATAATCTCACCTATAAAAAAAGAAATTTAAGAAGATAAATAAAAAAAAGTGGTTATTAATAAATCTTATAAAACTGAATTTTATCTGTTGCATTAGACTTATCGAACGGTCCTAACGCTTTTATTTTTATTATTTTTATTAACAATATAGCACCATAAAACATATAAGTAATTACCTAACATAGATTATAATAAAATCATAGTAAAATTTCTTAAAAATACTTCGATTTCATCTGGCGAGCTTTTGCCCGTCAACGAATTTAATAAGCTCTGGTAGAGTAGTAAGGATTCCAGTGCTTTGACGACTTCGTTCCCCGCCAAAAGTGCCAATTCCAACAATTCTTTGGCTTTTTGCTTTTTTGCCGCTTCTTTGTGCCGATTGCGATCGATGAATTGTGTCAAAATGCGTGTTAAAGCATCTTCGAAACGTGCCAAATCCATGCCCGAAATTTGGGCGAACAACATTCCGTTGATTCATGTCTGATAATTTATGAAAGAATATAAATATCAAGGTTATACTGTAATATTTAAGATATCTAATTAATAAGCAAGATTATAGCAATATGTATGTATAATTAGGTGTTAAAAGTGATTAAGTTTTAGTTTGTAATTGAATTTTATTAGGAAAATATATCGATTTATATGCCTTTTATTTTTTATAAATCTTTTTTTTTTGTTTAATTTTTTTGAATATTTTATGTACATAAAATGGATGGATGAATAAATAGGTGCTATGTCGTTTCAGCCTAAAGTGCAAAAATGGGCGTTTCAGCCTAAAGTGCAAAAATAACATATCACTCCCAGAAAACTTTTTTGTAAGACTTGTTAGACAAAAAGTATAAAAGGCAAAGTTGTGCAGAATTTTACGCTGATTCGAATGATATAAAAAAATTTCCGTAATTCGGTCAAAAAGTTCGAAATTTTCCCGAAATACCGAAAAATACAGTTTTTAGGGGATATTTCGAATTTTTTGGCCGAATTTCGAAAAACAAAATATACCATCAGAATCAGCATGAAATTCTGCATAATTTTGCCTTTTATACTTTTGGTCTAACAAGTCTAACAAAAAAGTTTNATTTTCAATTATATAGGAAATCACTTTTTAATTAAATATATTTTCAATAAAAATAGTTTTGCTAAAAATGAGTTAAATTTGGTCATTGTTAGAGTTATTGCTAAAATTTGACTCACCCTTAATGTTTGCGGCGTGTCTGGCCCGCTTCTGGCCATTTTTGGTGGGCTAATTTTTAAGTGAAAATCGTACCAATTTGTCAAAATATGAATGGAATTCAATCGCATTGCCATATTTTCCATGATCGGGCCACCAATATTATCAATACGTAATTGGTATAGAAAGGCCGGCAGCGATTCGGCCAATTCGGAACACAATGAACGTGAAATTGAGTTTCTAAATATTTCTTCCATAAATGAGAAGCTATTCTGAATTTTTGGCTAAGAAAGTGAAATATCCCTCTTCCAAAAAAATTTGATGCCTGGCTTATAAAATACTTGGAACCTTACAGTTATGGAAAATTTATGCAAAGTATTATTCTTAAAAATGTCGCATTGTTTCATATTATTTAAAGCGTCAGACTTAAAGATGACAGATTAATAAGATACTTTTTTTTTACGTTTCATAGCCTTGGTATGAATTCTGTCTGTCTTTGTCTGACTTGTAATAAACACTATTTACATTACGTAAATCATTTCAAAATCATTCCAAATATTATGATTAGATGATAAGACTAAACAATACGTAAGTTTTCATGTGGGTTATCTCGCTATGACTCGCTTTTGACCAAAACTAGAGTAATGACCTTGATATCAAAAAATTTGAGCAAAAAATTAGCTACTATGAGCCTAATAAGCTAATTCGAATTGGAACATTGTGAAAAAATTATTGCTAAAATAATGCTTTTGGCTACTTTCAGAATATTCTGGCCCTAAGTTTTTATGCAGTCGACTAATTTGGATGAGGGCAGGCTCAGTAGTTAATTTTGTTTTTTTCTGATAACAAAAATATTTTTCTAGGCATCGGTCGAACATAATTAAAACAAATGACCATAAATGTCGACACACCTTCTTCATGCCGACTCATTGTTCTATGTGTTGTATTCTGGTATATCCAAGAATTAAAAGTTGAAAGATTAAAGATATTCAAAGATTTTTATTGTTTACCTGGCCATGAATGTTTCCACGAGTGTTCGGTGGAAATTGGCAAACTGTTCTTGTCCGTCAACAATGGACACCAACCGACTGGACACCCGTCTGAACCAGGGTCGCATCTCTTTGTCCTCAAATTTCCACTCCAAAATGGTCAATTTGATCATTTCGTCGATTCGATGCGCATGGAAGGGTCTGTTTAGCATTTGGAATTCATTTTCGAAGAAATTTTGAGGCTGCGCAAAAGATTGGGGTTGAGGAGGGGCAGATGGCGCAGGAGAAGGGGGAGGAGGAAGAGGAGGCGTAGCTTGAATTGGACACAACAATTCTGTAAATGGAATTTATAAATATAACTGTTGGGATTTCTTTTTTGAGTATCTCAGAACTTTTTTACCGATAAGTTCAAATCCATTATTATTGATAATTTCAATTAATTTGCCACGAGGATGGAAAATTTGAAAAAATGTAACAACAAAAGTAATCGGCAAAAATTGGGTTCCTCCAGCAGGTTATTTTCATCGCGGTTACCGGCGATAAGTGACTCTTCGATTTTTTTAATGCTTTTTTGATAGTTTTCTATTAAGTATATTATTTTAAGCAAAAATTCATAAATATACCACTATTCGCATAGCAATTATGTGAAAGTTAGAATCAAATACCAATATGGAAAATCAGCAAAATCTAAATCCATCATGATGGTTAAAATCAGATTGATTTTACCTATTCTAATTGTCAATAATAAATATTATCGCTATACCTAAATGCCAGAAATTTTTTAAAAGTCTCTTTGTTGAAACATTTTATTTTTTAACAAAAACTAAAAGATATTTATGGAATCCTAGGATAATTTTTAATATAAAAATTATTATTTTTTAGAGCTAGGTTCGAAAAAACTTTCTACCATTTCGAACTATAATAATTTTTGGGTAATAAAAAATGCTCTGAATATGGAATTAAGATTTTTATAGACACTTACCAAACAAGATTATTGCAAGAATAATAATGAGCTTGTACATTTTCAGTGCTGAAATAAAAATACCGATAATATAAATAATTAGTAATGTTGCCTGTCATTAAAATATGTTTAATGAAAATAGGAAGAATATATAATTAATATGGATATTTATATTCCATATATTGATTTTATTCAATTCTTAATGGTAGCTTCTCAAGTAAAATTAGATTATTTTTCTTATTTTATAGTCTGAAATACAATGTAATTACATAATGGATGAAATTTAAAATTTAAATAATTTCATAAAAAATTACAAATTTGACAGATAATTTGACTAATCTAGTTTAATAATTGAAAATTAATAAATGATAATAAATTAGAAAAAATGCAGAATAATCAAAATTAATAGTATTGAATTAAAAAAAGTAATCACAACTTATTATAATAAATTGTCGTAATGAAATTAATAAAGCAATAATAAAATTATTCAATCATGACCTCATCGTTTAAAATTAATCTTTAAGAAGGGTTTTAAAAAAGATCTTTAATGCAAAAACAACTTATTAGTACATCAAAGATATATTTACAAAATATATATTTTATTATTTTTTGCCTGATTAATCTTAGGAACTTTTAAAAAATTCGAAAATATAATTTTCTGGTGAAGGACCTAATTTTTCAGAGATTTTCAAGCTAAAATATAGAGTAATATTTTTCACATATATTTTTTGCATTCCTATTCCTTGGTTTTGTCTAGAAGGGATAAAAAGTATTATATTTGGAACACATAAATGATCACTCTTAATAATTTTTTTTTAAAGAAATACCAAATTATTTTAATAAAGATTTTTTATTTTTAAAAAAGTATTAATTTAAATTACCTTTTATTTTGAGTTACTTAATATCGTTTATCGAATTCAAAATGTGGTAAAAAATTTGGCCATCATTTTATCAATTTGTACAAACTCAATGGTCATTTTATCCATTTTATAGCAAAAATAGAGCTATTCTTTGATATTAAATTCTTTTCTAGGTTGCCTTTACTGAAGAATGATTATAAACAATTTTCTTGCCTCCACACTCACTTGTCAACCAAATTTCTATTCATCTAGTCAGAAAATAGAGTTGTGATGTTCCAAAATTTATGCGGCATACTGCAGAGTTCTGCAATCGGTGACAAAAAATTCCATTAATCTTTGATGAACAAATAAGATGTGTCTTTGAAATTAACAAATAATGCGTAGGTGGCCAAGAAAACTAGAGAAGGGACCATTCTTCGCTTTTTTATTATTTTCTTTATTCCCTAAACTGATTCCGGTGTAATCGTCAATAACAAAATTTTGCTCTCTTAAGGGTACGAATTTCACGGGATTACATGGATGAAGAATTCATCTATTTTTATTCGAGATTAATTATCACATTTATTTGCCAAATATTGCAAAAATACAAAAAATACAAAAAATACGTATTCGTCATCGAAATGTCAAGTAATTATTTCCTATAAATTGTCCACTGATTTTAAACTGAAATTATAATTTTCATGAAAATCCTTTAGTGTCTTTTGCCTCATTTTTATATGCTTCTAAACAATTAAATATTATTCTATCGGAATTTGTTAATGAGCTCTAATGAGTTTAAGCGTCGCATCCATGTTTTTAGAATTTCTTTAAAGTCCCGAAAAACAAATTACAATGTACCCCTAACTGCTTAAAAAGAAAGGAAAGCTAGAGAAATAAGAAGAATTTTTCTAACCTTATTCTGACAATTGTGGCATTTTTATATTTTTTTGAATTTTGGTAAAATAAATTACAAAAATCCGCCGAAGACTCACGAAATTTTTAAATTTTAATTGAATTTATCGGGGTTTTTAAATTATTAATTTATTATTTCTGTTGATCTTTGGATTGACTGCTCAATAGACTTAGGGAATATTGTTAAACAATTTATGAATTTTAGAAAATGAAAAAATTACTTTTTATCGCAATTTTTCTGTTCCTGTTTCACATCCTTTTGCCGCTATCGGCAGATGCTATTGAAATTGAAAGTAACGGAACCCAAAAAGAGTATGTTCCTTACAGTTTATAACAAAAAAGATTTTTACATAAGCTTAACTTGCTAATATCCTAATTATTTAGAAATACAGTAAATTTTTCAGAACTGGCGTCCTCCGCGCAAAACGATGGTGGCCATGGAGCGGTTGGGGCGGCGGCTGGGGAGGACCATGGGGAGGATGGGGCGGCGGATGGGGACGCCCATGGGGTTGGGGCGGCTGGGGAGGACCGTGGGGATGGGGACGTTGATGAGACTGATGAGAAGTACGACGAGTAGCAGAAAGAAATGTTGATGAATAAGGAAGGTGGAATCGGATGATCCGTTGGAAAACCCATTTTTTGATTAGAGATGCCCATTAGTCGCCTTCTATTTTGCATTATTCAATTAAAAATTAATAAATATTTTTAAATTATTCCAACCAACTGCATAATATATCTTTTTATGATAATGTTTTTGGATTTTTCCAATTGGTTGCTCCTCAAATAATTATGGTGTCGAAGTTCGATGCGGTAACTCGCTTTACTTGAGAGAACTAATACATGTTACAATTGGGAGATTGCAGAGTAAGAATGGCATGGAGCACGCAAAACAACACTGTCATACGGTATCCAGATTTATTTATATGAATGGCGATTCTAGTTCCAAGGTCGCAAGAAGATTTTCAAAGAAAAGAATTCCAGAAATAAAATTTATTTTGAGACAATAATCACGTAAAACACATTTCTAGCATGATTTAAACCTTCTAGTGTGGTTTTTTCTGCATATTTTTGCATATTTTCGACCTTTTGTGCATTACATATTTCGAATTTTCCACATATTTTGGTCCTTTTTGGGACATTTTTACGCATATTTTGGCATTTTGGCATTTTGGCGCATATTTTGCTCATATTTTAGCGGTTTTTGTGTATTTATGTGCATTTTTGGGAAATTTTTGTGCATAAAAATCATGACACTAATGATTATAAAGTAAAAAAAAATAAAAAATAAACTAAAAAAAACTGAAATAGTAGATTGACTAAAAACAAAAACTAAATTATAAACATTATTCAATTATAATAAAGTTGAGTTGAATTTATTAAAGTCTTAAGAAATAAAAAAGTGTTTTCATAAATATCAAATGAACGGTTAAAATGGTTAAATCAGAATTTGAATGATTTAATTATTGACTTTATGTTTATCGGGATTTCGACACACTCCATTTATCATATGGTAATCAACATCCTTTGACCGTGGCTTTCGCTTAAAATGAGTCCAAGATGGGGATCTGAACGTGAATTTTATATTATAAAAATTTTGTTAATTATAGTTTTTATTGTTTTGAATAAAAATTTTAATTGAACCACAACAAAGATAAATTTCCCGTGAATATTACCCGGATAATGATGTCGTTTGTCCTTTATCTGCAGAACTTTCATCCAGAACATCTTGTAATAAAATTTAATTTAAATTTATTCTTTTTAATTAATATTTTAAAATTCAATATAAATTCACCATTTTCCACAACTTGGTCATAAGAAAATTCATGTTCATTAATTTGTTCAATGCAAGCTTGCAAGAATTCCATATTTCTTGAATTTCCTGGAAATATATATTGAACATATTTTTGCATATGGAATTGTTTCATAAAAAATTAATAAAAAATTTTCTTTAAAAAAGTATAGCTAAATATTCTTTAAAAAATTAAGGATATTATCAAATATTTGTTACATATTATTTGATTTTAATTAATTTATTTTTTTGTAATATACTTATTTTTGATTTTTGGCTTTTATTCATCCATTCATGAAGTGTCGAGTTTGGAATTTTTAAAATTTTTGCAATCTTGGAATGATTAAATTCGGGGTTTTCCCTTTTTATTTTGTCATATTCCTTTAAGATGTCATCTCTTCGTGTTTGTTGCATTTCTCTCATTTTACTTTTTCCTTCATAATCAACCAATGTTCTCAATTCAGCACCTAAAAGTGGGCAAATTTCAAGCATTTTAAATAAACATAATTTTTATAATCAATTAATTTTTTATGAAATCCTTGGAATTTTAGAATATAGAAATTTGGAAAATGATTATTAATGGGTAATATGATCCCTTCTTACCTTCTCCGATACCAAACTCCCTTTTCCATCTGAATAAAGTGGTCCGTGGTATTTTAAATCTTTGCATAATTTCCTTTTCCTTGAGTTGTGGCCATTTCTGCTTTATTTTAGTATATTCTTTCATTTTTTCTATTTGATTTAATTTTGCTGAAAAGGACGGTTATCTTATATTTTAATATTTTAAATAGCATTTCGGTGAGAGTCATTAGAGCCCCACCTTAGAGTCCCCACATAAAATGGAGTACCCTCGCTTTAAACGTAACCTGGAGAAATTGGTAAGATACCACAAGATAAGTCTAAATGTCTGCTATAAAAATATAAGGTGGGGCTGGATTGGCCAGGACAACATCTGGATTGGCCAAGTAGAAAAAAGTTATGGCCAGATACAATGATTAATTGACTGGAATTCAGAATAATCACTTGTATCTGGCCATAAGTTTTTCCTACTTGGCCAATCCAAATGGTGTATTTTGCAACTTTATAGCAGACATTTAGATCTATCTTTTGACACCTTACCTATTTCTCCAGGTTTCGTTTAAATCGAGGCTACTCCATTTTATGTGGGGACTCTAACGTGGGGCTCTAATGGCCGAGTCCGTACTCCATTCAATGCCCGTTTTTTGCCTCCATTGGCATATTGTCTTGTAACACAATTTCAACTTTTTCCCCATTTCTCTGGCAATGTCCAAAATGTTTGATTTTGGATATTTGGCCTTGATTTTGGTGATAATCCCAATAATTTCTCGTCTTTCAGCCCATGTAAATCGGCCCGTTTTACCTTTAAATTTAAAATTAAGAATGTTCATGTGAAATTATTGGTCAAATTAAATTCCATGCTTGTTAATTGTGGAGAGTGCTTGAGTAGTTGATCCATTTCTTCTCTTATAACATCAGCTTTTGCTTTTTCACATTTCTTTTGGTCATTAGGGTCAAATATAGTGATGAAAATTAAAATAACAAAATAAAATAAAATCATTTTTCAAGAATTTTAAAAATGATATCCATTTAATTTAAATTCATGTATAGTTTTTTCATTTTCTAATTTCTAGTTGTTATCATATAAGCGATCAATTGATCAATTACAAATAAAGACAATTCTATAATATAATGATAATTTGAATAATGAAAACAAGAGACATAATTACAGTATAGATTAACAATGATGGTATTATAGGAAATAGAATATTTTAAAATTTCGCATCAGATTATTAAAAATTAATTTAAATGATAAAAAAGTTCTATGCATAATTAAAAAATAATAAATTTCTAATTTTTATAATTTGTAAGTTCAATTTCAAATTTTAATTTTTTTAATTAGCGTATATACCGAAGGAATTTAGAAAATATAAAAAATCATTTTTTTAATATTTTTTTATAATTATATAAAATATTTAATTAAAGAAATACTAATTTTTTATGATTATATATTCTTAAATATCTAATGATTTTGCAATTACTTGCAAGTTAAATAAAAAAAATTTATTTTTGTACTAATGTTATGATGCTACAAAAGTCTATTTTTTGTGAGAAGTAGCGTAACAGCCCTAACGTGAGCCCTAAAGAAAAGAGCAATTAAATATTAATTTTTTTGCAAAAATTTTTCCATCCATTAAATAAAATACATGTTTCAAATTTTTGTTTCACTCCAAATCCTTTATGAAATAAGCGAAATTTGGGTCGAAGTTTGCCTGTCCTACCCTTCGAATAAGAAACTTGTTTCTGATGAGATTAAATTTAAAAACAGATGTGAATAATAAATGGTTTTCTACTTTTAGCGAGCTTTTTTTCAGTTTTTTAATTTATTTTTATATTTCAAATTACAAATGATGCTTCGAGTAAAGATTTACTTTCCATTTATTTTTTAAATTTTTTTTATTTTTTTTTATTTTGGGCCGCAAAGGTCGTGGGCCGCAAATGTCTTGGGCCGCAAATGTCTGGGCCGCAAATGTCCCATCACCTTTGTCATCGGTCAAATGCAAAACCGCCTTTATAGTATAGATCTATTTTGTGTAATTGTGAAGGAGAGATTTTTATAAATTATAAAGATTGGAAAATAAATTTGAGTTATTCGTCAAGAAAACATTCATAATTTTTTATTTGCCTGTTTTATTGCATCAACAACATCATTAATAAATTTTCATAGAACAAAGCATGTGGATTCATATTTTGATATTATTTTTAACAAGATTTAGGTATATACATATGTAAAAATATCATCCTTCAATGTGACTTCAGGTTACGAATTCTATCCATTATTTTCTTGCGAAATTTCTTCCGTTCTTCCGAAGTGCTACTATAGCAACAGTCTGGAACTTCAAATTGCTCACAGAATACATCACCCGAGTCTCCTTAATTAAGGAAAGAATGAATAAAAAATTATAATTTAATGAGTATTTTTGAACAATTGATATCTATATCAATTATTTAAACGATTATTTTTGTATGGCAAATAAAATTACTTTTGTGGCTTGCGATAAAAATTCACTTAAACAAATCATTTATGATAGGTAATGAATGGTTTTCGGTGAAAAACTTGGAAGGAAAACTAACTTTTTTAGGTTTAAATTTGTTTTTAAAGGTTGATCGATATTATTTGAATAGTTGAGTTTGAATGACAAACTTAAAAATCGAATAACAAACCTTCTATATGAGCTTTGACTGCTTCAAGCTCCTTTTTTGCCTCGGCCTTTCGTCCGCATGATGTCTTCGGGCTGAATGGATTTGGCCACGGACATTTGCTGGACTCATTAAATGTGTTGGCCCATTTGGCCACTTTTTCACAATTTTCCAAGTTCGGCACATCATATGTGGGGAGCTTCGCATATCGCATGTCACCCCGGGTTCGATATGCCTCCCCAATTCGGGACACAACCAGTTCCAAGGGTTGCTCCCGTCCTCCGTACTTGAACAATGGTTGCAGCGCAAATTGTGATAATTCTAGAAAAAATAATCTTTTGGTCATTAGAAGTGCTTAACTAAAATTGCAATTTCCAATTCAACGGAATTAGCATTTATTTAAAAGGGGTTTGATCCGAAAGGGCAAAAATGGATAACCTGCATGTATAGGGGACGTTTCAGTGTGGCTGTTTCGATATGGAGATCAGATAATTGCTTATAACTCACTCAGTTAAACGCAACCTAGAAAGACGATGAAAAGATAGATTTGAATGTCTATTATAAAAATGCAAAATAAACATCTGGAGACAATTGTAAAAAAAGTTATGGCCAAATTAAACTAAAAAAATCCTGGTTTGGGCCAAAGAAGTGTCCATAACTTTTTTTCTTCCTGGCCAATCTGGATGTTTCTTATGTTATTTTATAAAGACATCTAGGCATATCTTTGACACCTTTATAAAGACATCATTTGATATATCATTTGATTTTTCTATTTTTCCGTTTAAGTTGAGTTATAAGCAATTTTCTATTCTCCACACCGAAAGGCCACATTGGAACGTCTTGTTTTGGGTATACACTACAAAATGTCTAAAATTCAATAAAACAAAATAGGAACTCCAACTTTTCGGAATTGGTCATTAAAATTCCTTGTTAGGTCGCCAATAAAATCCCGACATTAGAGCCTGAAAAAGACTGTTTGCCTTTTCTTTAAGATCTATAAGAATTGAAGTAAAAAAACTCGAGCATTTAAGAACATTCCTGTAACCTATTATCCAGCTTCCATTGATCTTTACCTCTTTCCGAATTTTCTGCCGATGTTTTTGGTCTTGATTTCTCAATTTTGTATCTAAACCATGACTTCAACAGTTGGCACCATTGCTCCCAAATTGCACATCTTCGTCTATTTGTACCCCTTAGGTCATCTTCAAATTGCTCACAATTCCATGCATCCAATGCTTCTAACAGTTTCAGCAATATCTAATATATTTTTTGGTTATGAATATATCAGCTCTTATAATTAAATTTTTGTATAAAATATTTGAAAATCATTATTTTTTATTTTTTTATCACATATATTAATTGAACCTTCATAGAAGCAATATCTTCCTCCAGCCTTTTGGCTTCTTTTTGCTTTAGAAATTCCTTCTCTATTATCTCGTAAGAATTGTCGTTGGCATCTAACAAGTAAGTGTATATTTGTTTGATTATTTTATGCGTATAACAATCGCAGTTTGAAGAAACATCGGAAAATATTTTTTAAAAATTAAATTGGAAATTTAATGTTTTAAACTTTCTCATTTGTGTCAAAAATATCCTTAATGACGAAAAGGCAACGGACCTTCTG
The DNA here is from genome assembly GCA_001026735.1 of Rotylenchulus reniformis. Lineage (NCBI taxonomy): Eukaryota > Metazoa > Nematoda > Chromadorea > Rhabditida > Hoplolaimidae > Rotylenchulus > Rotylenchulus reniformis. Next base: position 17,538 of record LDKF01000880.1, read on the forward strand.
ACATGGAACTATTCCTGCTCAAAACTTCCCACTTCTCTTCCTCCTCCGATTTATTTCCACCTTCGTAACTATTTCCTTTAATATTTATATTTTTGGTCATTGATAAAAGTTTTTGCATTTGTTCTTTGTCATTTTCGCCATTTTGGCCTTTCTGCTCCGATCCATTGGGATGAGCATCTATGAAGCAATTTTTGCTATTAAAAATATTCATTATCATCAATATCCAAATAATAAATAAAAGCAAAAAAGCCATTGGCAATTTGAAAGGCCTTTAAATATTAATCTGAAATTTGATCAAAAATGTAAATTTTAGAAAATTAGCCAGAAAAAAACATGCATAAGTTTATTGTATTTTTTGAAAATAATAAGAAAAAAATTATGAGCAAATAAAAGAATGAAAGTAAGCTTAGAATTATTTGAAAATATCAAATTATACAATTGTATGTATGAGAAATCAATAAAACATTCTTATATTCACTATTTACGCATTAATAAATATATAATTACCTATATGAAATTGAAATCATGTTAAGGGAATTATTGACATTAATATTTTGAGGATTTATTCGTAAAATAATAAATAATTATAATTATTTATTTAATTGATTTTTTAGGATTCAAAAACTTATTTTTCACTTAAATTAATCAATTCAAAAAGAATATCATCAATACATAAACCCTGCTAATTTAATTTTAAATGGGAAATGAAAAGGGAAAAATATTTTTTTAGATTAAGAATTTTTATATATCAGAATTCATTTAAAGATGTAATTGATTTTAAATTATAACTAAATTTTATTTATTTTCATTTTTATTCTATTTTATTGAATGATATTATACATAGATCAGTTAATAGATATCTTTGTAAAATATTTACCACTCTAAATAATATCAATACCAAATTATTCTATAATAATATTTTGTTTCATAATGATCTGATCAAAAGTTTGACACATATTCAGTAAAATAATTTAACCAGTCTCTTAAAATTTCCAAATTTAATAATAACACTTCTCTATTTCTCTATGTTTAAATAATCGATTGATATTTGAAATGAAATAAAATTTAACTCTTATAATTGTGCATATCATTTTTCATCAAATTTCACTAATAGAATACGTTATTTTTATAGTTTATTGCAACTTTAAATTAGCAAATCCAAAAAAAAATGAATGTAAAGCCGATGACTATATTAATTAGGTGTCTAAAGTAAGCGAACAAATAAAATGGGATTTGGTTGAAACTTTTTTCTAAACTCCTGGATTTTTAATTTTACTTAAAAAATAAAAATAAAAATCTGCAACATACCTATTCAAGATCCTGACTACATATTTATTCTTTTGAATTTAACTAACAAGTAAATTGAAATCTTTACCATTATCTTGAAATTTCGAACCAATGTAATTCAAGATATTTCAATTCACTTTCAAAGGTTGACAATATTTTTCAATATCTATCAGTTTTAGATTTCTTCTATTCTTATAAGATGCTCCAAATTTGAATATTTTGGACAAATTTTTTGAAAGCAAACAAACATTAAATCAAATTTTGTATATGGATACCTATGACAGTTTTACACATCAAAATGAATTTTTCGCTTTTTGGTGTACATTTTTTTTGTTTGGATTTGCTATTTTTTCAAATACAACAATTTTATGCAAGCATCTCATACTGATATATGTACAAGGATATATTTATTTTCATATGGGGAAATTGAATTTATTTTTCATTGTTATTGTGTTGCCTCTATGTTTGTGCACTAATAAGCATAGTATATCGAATGAAATAGAGGAGGATGTTGACTATGATCAAACGCTTTATTACCAATTTTTCGGCGATGATGAAGAATTGATGTTTTTGTGCAATAATGATGCCCAATCAGAGCTGGACAAGGTGTGAAAAATTGATATTTGAATTAAATTTTATTTGCTTATTCCTTAAACAGGAATGGATAAAATGTTGCGAATATTCTGGTAGGTCCTTTTAAAGAAATATTTTTTAATATTATTATAAAAATTAAACGATAAATTTGGTCATAAATTTATTTCCGAAATTATTATTGAGATTTATTTTGAATTTAATATGCCATCATTCAATTTTTAAAGGCTTTGAAAATGAAGCTGGTCCATCGGGAGCCAAAATTAAAGAACAGCAACTGTCCGATAATACATTGCACAATGGTATCAAAAAATGGATAACCAGAGTATATTTATTAGTTAATTTATTCAAAAATCGATTTATTTTACATGTTTTAATTATGCTTTAGTCCAAACATTTCCTGTGAATGATTTATCCAAAATCCAAAATGTATCTGAAAATTATATTTTTAATAGCAAAAATTGTCAGAATTTTATTCCAAAAACTGATCAAAATTTAAAAGAATATTTTGAGCATGCAGCCAATCGTGACAAAATGAACCTTAAAAGAAAATTATATCCGATTAATATTGATGGAGATAAAGAAGCAAAATCAAATCCAACTATTAATATTGATCAAAATATCGACAAATATCAAAGTTGGCAGCAACAATTTTCACAGCAAATGCATAATTCGAATATTCTAAAATTTTCTGCTCCAAATTCATCCAATAATTATAATTTTATGGGAAATAAAATCAATTGGTATGGAAATGAGGCAGATCCGTCTAGCTCAACTCTGATTTCTGATGAGTTTCCTCAATTCAAAGTTCCAAAATCATTGGTGATCAAACCTGTTATTTCTAATCAAAACTCGATGTCTGAGAAAAATATGAGGAAGCCAGTGGAAAATTATCCGAAAACCAACTTATATTCATTTGATGCATCGAATCAAAATATTGCTCCTCTTCAAATCAACTTTAATGAAATTGGCCAATCTGGATCAGTGCAAAAATCAAAGATGGCCAATACTTCGAAGGATAATGAAAGTATGAAATTTTTTCTTGCAATTTTGAAAACATTAAAAAATTTTAGTTTTAACTTCTGCAACAACTCAATCTTCCGATCAACAAATTTTAATGGCCCGTCAAAATACCATAAATGCTGTAAATTTGGCCAATCCCGCGAGTGATCAAATCCTGGATCAAATGATATGTCGATTCAAGCTGCAAAGATTGCAAATTTGGAAACAAATCAAACATATTTCGGATCAAATTTCTCAACAGGCAGAACAATTTCGGCCCCGATTCTTTCCTCATCCGCATTTGGCCCGAATGTCAGGGAGACAACTGGGTGCACGGTACCAAAAGTTGACAAAGGAATTTTTACAATGGGAAAAGTGTGAAAAGGCGAAAAATGAAATCATTTCAATGGGTAATAATTATCAGCAGGAAAATATTGATATATTGATTAACAAGGGAACATATCGAGCTGCCAGTAATCAGATTGTATTTTAACCCATCCTATATTGAAAGCATCCTCACATTGCATCGTATATTTTTGGCTTTTTTCTCCCCGCGCAGATAGTGAAGCATGGAAAAATTGGTTTTAAAAATGATCGGTCGTTCATCCACGCGGATCATTCGCCCTTTGGGAAGGCGTCGATCGTACGATGCATAAACACAAAAATGTAATGTTCAATAAAAACGGTTGGAAAATAATTTATACGATAAAATGATGAATATGAATCAGAAAAATGGTCATGGTCATTAATTATTTTACAGTGAATGATGGTTGTCATCCAAAGGGCGAATGATCCGTGTGGATGAACGACCGTTTGTTCATTTTTTAAAACCGAATTTTTTGCCCCTCACTATCTGGGCGGGGGAAAAAGCGAAAAATTTACGATGCAAAGTGAGGATGCTCTACAATATAGTATGGGTTAAAATACAATCTGATTACTGACAGCTCGATATGTTCCCTTGTAAGTAAAAAATTGAATGTTTAGGGAAAAAAGAATGTTGAACATACGTAAAATTTTGAAAAAAAATTTTACTAAAAAGAACATAGTAAAATTTTTGAAAATGTTATAAATTAAAATTCCGGAGATATAAATTATGTAATTGATTATTTTATCCAGGTCATATTATTGAAACAGCCATACTCGCCATTAAAATATCTTATCTGCCTATAATCCACGCAAAAAATGAATGGGTCAAAATAATAAAAGAAAGAAGCAACTTGGTAGCATGTATTCTGTTGGGGATGGAGCCAATTTCGGACATTTTGAACGAATATTTAAAAGTGATTCGATTCAAATTAGTGCCTGAGATCGGTGTTCAATCATCTGATCATTTGATAAACAACATAAAAGTAATACATAACCAAAAATATTGAAATTAAAAATATTAATAAATTCATGCAATAAATATCATTATTTTTGATATGTACATATATGTTCTTAACAAGATAAAATCGATTGATAAGAATTTTTAAATCCTATTATCGCATTACAGGCGCAAACCAGAATTTCTAACACAACAAGCAAAAATTATCAAGAAAATTCATCAAATTTGGATTTTTACATCCAATTCTATGGTGCAATAGAAAAATCTTTGAGAAAAATCCAAGGGGTTTCCGTATCCAAATTTTCACAAAAATTGACTAAAATATTGTCAGAAACGCTTAGATTTCTTATGAAATGGAGGGAAGAATTCAGTCAATTGCGAGCAAAAGTGGAACGAGATGGTGTGGAAAAAATTATGGCCCAATTCTGTGGATGATAATGCTATAGATAATTTATCATTTATCTGTAAAATATAAAATTGATACATTTTATTGGGTAAATCTCAAATGTTTGTTAGTTTCGAATTCCATTATCCAACTGTATTTTTATGAATAAACAAAATTAATATTTTGAATTAATTATTTATTGAATTTTATTTTAGAAAATTGTCAATGAACTTATAATTATGCTATCATTTTCCCTCAAAATTATAAAATTAAAGTGGCAACGAAAAAAAATATTACAACAACATACTAATAAATAACTTTTTCATAAACTTTATGAAACTGGGTGGTATTTTTGTCAGGTTTTGATGAGCTCAAAAAATTCGCCAGAATTCTGATAATAGTACCAGAATTATGAACTCACAGCCCAAATGTAAAAATATTTAATATCCACCCAATTCATGTAAAGTTCAAAATCATTTTATTTTGTTTTTTAATTTCAACGTCGCGATCTTCTTTTAATGATAAAAACATCACAGCTTTTTTTTCAAGCTTTCCTTCAAATTTACTTTAGACTTTAACAAAAAAACAGTCCAAATGAGACCTTGAAAAAATATATTTCGATGAGATGAGAGGGAGAAAAAAATGTTAGCTTTTTTCTTCGAGAAGCTGAAAAGGCTCAATTGCACTTTAGCCGTCCCTAAAACTTTTAACCGTCCTTAAAAATGAAGTCTGGCCGATTTTTTTTTTATTAGACTTGTTAGACCAAAAGTATAAAAGACAACATAATTCAGAATTTCATGCTAATTCCATTGGTATAAAAATATTCCCGAAATTCTAACAAAAAGTTCGAAATATCCCCTAAAAACCGTATTTTTCACGAAAAAATCGAAATTATCAAAAATTCGAAATTTCGACATTTTTGTTAGAATATCGGAAATATTTTTATACCATTGGAACTAGAATGAAATTCTGAACAATGTTGTCTTTTATACTTTTGGTCTAACAAGTCTAACAAAAAAGTTTTCGGCCAGACTTCATTTTTAAGGACGGTTAAAAGTTTTAAGGACGGCTAAAGTGCAATTGAGCCGCTGAAAATTTCTGGCGAGTTGTGACTTGTGATGTGCTGTCTTGGGTTTTCGATACTTTAGTCTGAAAAACTTCAATGTTATACTATTTTTTTAATCGAGCTATACTTATACTTGTTAGAAGCTAAAAAATGGATCAGTCTATAAATATCTTTATTCCCATCAAAATTAATGAAAAATGAAAAATTCCATTATCATATGGGGATTAATTTAAAATAATTATTTTTCATTTCAGAGATATTGCATATTTTTGCCACATTTTTTGCCACAATATATTTTATGGCCAAAATAGGCAATTTTCTGGTGCTGAGCCGTTAAAAAAAAACCGCCACGAGGGGCGTTAAAAAAAACCGCCACGAGCTATAGTCTGTACGAAAACTTTTTGGTTAGACTTGTTAGACAAAAAGTATAAAAGGCAAAAATGTGCAGAATTTTATGCTGATTAGAATGGTATTTTTAATTTTTCGAAATTCGGTCAAAAAGTTCGAAATTTTCCCGAAATACCGTATTTGTCGGTATTTCGGGGAAAAATCGAATTTTTTGTTAGAATTTCGGAAAATTAAAAATACCATTCGAATCAGCATAAAATTCTGAACAATGTTGTCTTTTATACTTTTGGTCTAACAAGTCTAACAAAAAAGTTTTCGTACAGACTATAGCTCGTGGCGGTTTTTTTTAACGCCCCTCGTGGCGGTTTTTAGCGGTAACGACCTAGCACCCAATTTTCTTGGATTCGGACATAAAAATGATATCATTCAGCCGATAATTGTGTTCTTTTTATGATTTCTTATCTTTTGATATCCATTTATGGATAATATGTGTTAGAAAAACACAATTTTTTTGTTTTCAGCTATTCCAGTTTAGTATATAAATTCTCAAGTCTATAGGAATTTATCATATTCCATTATCTATTGAATATCATATTATTTTTTATTATTAATTTTCTACTAATTCGATTTCATTAATTTATTGTTTTTTTATATAAAATCTAACTTGTTTAAATCTGAACAAACCCCCCTCAAAATGGTTGTATTTGAATCGGAAATTAAATTTCAAAGCGTTTTTGCTAGAGTTTTTTTAATTTTAAAGACATATTCTAGGGAAGTTATTTCTTCTAAAAAAATTGATTATTTTTTACTGGATGGTGCAGACAATATGGGTTAAAGGAACAGGGAAAGGGGAGATTTGTTTGTTAGTTGGATAAGTACCTAGGTACTATTCGGAAAAAATATTTTGTAAAAATTTATTTAAATTCACTTAAACCTGATGAAACTGTTTTGTTAGCTTTGATCCTCTGCATTTTGAATAAATATATTTCATAAGATGAACAAAAAATTCTCAAGGGAAGCCTATTTACTGACCCAAGCTCAATGCTTTCGTACATATATATTATATAATGGGGATTATTTTGGAGACGGAACGGCATTTTTTTACACAGAATAAGTATATGTAATTTTATTTTGTCGTTTTATCAGGTTCATCATTAATTCGTTCGCACTCAAATTCTTTTGAAAAAATGCCTCTAAAATTATTTATTGCCATTTTGGTAATAATATCATTTTTCGGCAACATTTGTGCTGATGGAAAAGATGAAAAATTCAAAGAAATCTTATCGGATCTTTTACGAGTTCTAGCTGATCCGAAGATCAACAACAGGGTGTATCCGATCAAACAAGATATCGTATCGAATCAATGGATGGCCAATATTTTCAAAAATGTCAAAAATGACACCAAAAATGGAGGAAATCAATTTGTGGGGCAATTCGCACTAAGAAATTTTATCCATAAAATTCATTCGTTTGCTTTTTCGCACATTGTCGATATCGAAGTGAAAGGAGCAAACAGATGCAGGGCTTACGATGGTATTAATTTTTAATTATCAATTTAATAATATATAGGCCAGGCCTTTTCTTCAAAAATTGGTTATAAAATCGTATAAAATGTTATAATTAATAAAAAAGAAGATTATTAAATTTGAAAATAAATTTTCATATGTCATGATCATTTTTTATTAATAATTTTCATTTTTTTCAGGAGCTGTTCTTTCCGATGGATTTTTGAAAGCATTTTCGAAGAATAAAAAACTCAAACTGAAATTGAAAGATTTTGATGCGAAAAATAAATTTTGGGAATTTTTTGAGCTGATTTATTCGTTTGTCATAAAATGCGAATCGATCCTGGAAGGTGTGCCAATGGAAGGGGAAAACCAAGAGCCAAAAGAAAAAAAGCTGAAAAGTTTGATAGAAGCATACAATTGCATGGCTCGCCATGAAAAAGCCAATAGAAGGTATGAGAAATAGATATAAGGTTCATTTTGTTTAAATTTTAAAATGTCGCCAAAAACAAATCGTGTCGAAAAAATTTTATTTACCCATTTAAAACGTTCAAAAAGGCGTGATAAACAGAGAGACACACTGAATTTGTAGATTTATATTTATCCGTATCGGGTATTGCATAAAAGATCTAATAAGTGTTGTATAATGCCTGAATATTTTTTTAGAATTTTCTCTGTAAGTATTGTGCCATATTTTGAAAATACCGGCACTGAATTCAATGGAATAATCATTGAGTGGAACAACAACAATGATGTGGGGGAAAGAATTAAATTGGACAACTTTCTGACTTTTATCGAGTTCAATCAGCAAAAACTGACACCACGGAAATGGTTGACAATGGCAAGAAAGTTTGCCCATAATGTAGACGATGAGAATATTTTTGTCAATAAAGATGCACATAATCGAGGTAAATAATTGAAATAAAATAAAAGGAAAAAATGCAAAAATGAGTGAAATTTTAATTTAAAATAAGTCAGCTTCTTTAGATAATGAAAAAAGCAAGTGTTAAATTGGAAAAATTGGTTGAAAAGGGAAAATAAATGTGCAAAGAACCTAAAATTTCATATTTCAAAGGGATTAGGAATATTTCGCTAAAAAGATAAGCACATGCTTCCGAAATATAAATTCGACTCAAAAGAAAAACTAATTACCATATCACAGATTTGTACGAGAATATGTTGGTCCAAATGCTCGAGGGCTCTCGTGACTCCCATCAAATTG